>LPNX010950537.1:175534-220379 GCA_001517045.1 Pseudotsuga menziesii | reverse complement strand
TTGTTCTTCGGAACAAGTCTCATCCTTCTTTTCTTGTAGGAGGTTGTATAGGACCTTTCCTACAATTCAAATGCACCAGTTGCATGGTTAGAACTATTTGATAAAACATATGCATAATGACAAATTCTTATGCATCATGCAACTGTTTAGTCAATACAACATTCATCCATATCTCACATAAACTTTCTAAATGCCTTCCATCTCTACCATGACATCATTGAGATTGTGCACTAATCCAATATGTCAGCAAAGAGGTTTGATAAGTAGCAATGGAGATTTGTATAGCACCATGAGCTACTTACCCATCACATGCATATTAGTAGTATACAGTCATTAATGCAAACAATGTATCATGCATAACACATCAACTGAATATAATCAAATGTATAACAAAACAATATCATGAAATGACAATTGAATACTTATCTTTTATTTGTTTCGCGGGTAGACTCCATCTTGATCATTCTACTTTATCATCTTCTTCATTCGTGAAATCATCATTTCTTATCCAAATGATAAGATGAATAAGAGGTTCTTCAAGAATTGAGTTCTTCATATTCCTCATCACTTGAGGGATCTTCTTTGAATGGTGAGAGCTTGATCTTCAATTGCTCCCATCTTCTTCTTCTCTTCTTATGAGTCGAGCTAAAAGAAATTACTTCCTTCTGGAATACATTCTTTGCATGAATGAATCCCATGATCCTAGGAGGCCATTCAAGGTGGCTATCACCACTTCTGCATTCTCCACTTCTTCTTCTACCACTTCAAGTTGTTCTGCATTCTGGATCTTCACATTCTTCAACTGTTTTCTCAAAGCCATCTTCTGATTTAAGTTCTTATCTTCAAATAGCTTGATCAAGGAATCAAACATCTTCGGTGTCTTTAGGGAATACACATGTGGTAGAAGTTGATCCGTGATTGAATCAACAATGATCTTCTTGGCCTTGATCAAGTTCTTCTTGTGTAAGGCTTTGAGCCTCATCTCTGTATGGAACTAGAACCTCTCTACTCATGTAGGTGTCCAATTCATTTTCTTTAGAGAGATAAAATACTTCCATGCTTGGAAGTTGTCAACTTTACCAAGATTATCATCAAGCTGATTTGATAGATCACTTTCAAATGAGAACCTCAAATGCAAATAGCAAAAGATTAGATCTTACCGATTTGAGGTGTCCGTCCTGCTTCTAAAGCTAGCTACTTTAGGGTTTGTCAGAGAAACCCTAATTTTCAAAACTTGGAATATTTAAGATTTGATTGTATAGAAAGCTAGATCTCTTCAAATGGAGCTGTCTAATGTACTCCTTTTTTGAAAAACAGTGGAGGGAAGCTCCCAGAACAGGAAGCCCTAGTTTTCCAATTTCTTCTGCAGAAATGCCTGTAACTATTTCTGTGATATCTCCGAAATTTCGGACCGAGGTAACCTCACATGTACCTAATCCAAAACCAAAGGTTTCATCAGAATTTGTTTCACCAACTGGGATTTATGATCCTTTTCCCACTGTGACCTACTACAGGACTGTTCAGAACAACGAAGTTGTACAGACTGCCACGTGTCACTGTTTCATCCTCTGGTACTGAAATTTAGACCACAGAAATTAAATTTTGTAATATTTCTGGAACATCTTCAGGAATTCAATTTGGACCTCTGTAGCCCAATCTATAGCAATTTTCCCCAGGTGTCCTGTTTAGGGATGAATTCTGGAAGAGGCTGGAACCCTAACTTGGAGGGATCATATCTCCCAGAATACAGCGAATCTAATGATGAATTTTTGATACAATGTACAAAAGGATTTTATCTTCATCCTCTGCCATTTTCAGCTCCCGAGGCTTCGCCAATATTTGGATATAGTGAATGTACCAAAACTTAACAGTTTTAGTATTTAGGGTTTTTCTAGCTCGGGGTCAAACTAGGGTTTGACTTTCCTGGAGTTTCACCCAACCAAAAAAATTGATCCAGGTCTCTAGACTTATATTTTGATGAGGAGAGAAATCCTATGCTGGGCTCACTCAAAAATTCTTCTTCTGCAAGAAGCCCTAATTTCCCGCACCGAAAACTGAAAATGCTTGGAATCGAATTCCGTTTCGACAGAAAGATGCGCCCTTCAATGGAGAGTAAGCCTAGCCTTCTTTTGCTGATAAATTGTGGAGAGAGAACCAAAAATTAAGAAGCCCTAGATTCTATAGCTGCACAATGTCTTCTTTTCAGGGTGGCTCTGATACCATGTTAAATTTTCATATGCTTAGCTAAGACATCAGTATTTCATTGCATTTCCATGACAAAAGCATATAAACAGGATCACTGAAAGATAGACAAGCACAACCATAAAAAAAAAAGGAACACAAATATTTATCTTGGGAAAACCCTAAAGGGAAAAACCCAGCAAAAGCTTCCTCAATATAGATGCCCCAAAAGATAAAAGATAAAAGCAGCGAGGGGATCAAAGCCTGATCCTCCTCCTTCTCCAGCTACTTCTCTTCTCCACTAATGCGCTACACAAGTGAGAGTGTGTGTGTCTCAGCACTACACCTCTATTTATATTCATCTGTTCACTTAAGTTAACGCATTTGACATGTAGGCTCGAGTTAAATCATGTAGGCTCGAGTTACACATGTAGGCTCAAGTAACCACACTAGGGTGCTGATGACCCACCTTTACAATTAGAGGGGACTACCTCATGACTCTTATTAGTTCTTCCTATTAGGAGCATCAGGGTACAATGTAATGCAAAGTGGTTCTCTCGGTAGGACCATCAGGGACCACAAAAAGATACATATAGAATATTCTTCGAAGTTACAATATTTCAACAAGGAGCACAGTTTAGGTCAAGTTTTTTCTGAGATGAAGAGCGCAGTTTAGGGTTCGGTGTTTTGAGGATTGGTGGTTACATTGTTATGGTCCATGCTTTCATCAGAGGATTTAGAGTTAGTCCAGATGCAGCCTGGATTGAGATGAAGAGTCTGTTCTATCGAGCTTATGATTTTACAGTGGACTTAGAGGATTTCAAGACACGAACTTGCAGGATTTATTTGCCTTGTCATTCTTTCTTTTCATGCATTAATATAGTGTATAGTTTATTTTACATAATGCATATGGAGGAGGTAAATAGATTGATACAGTTTTGTTATTTTGGTAAAATCTTAATGGTCTAAGAACATGTTGTGTTTATGACAGAGAGTTGGCTGAAGAATGAAGAAGAAGAAAGAAAGAGAGCTGTGGAGGAAGCAACAAGGAAGGAAGAGATAAAGAAAAGAAAAGAAGAAAGTGAAAATATGAGATTAACAGGATCTCAAAAAATACCAACAGATTATTAAGCAGATCGATAGCAGCAGAGGCCCAGGCTTGGAAAAAGATCATCAGTGACCAAGCTGGTCCCTCTTCATAAAGTGCTTTTAAGAATTTTAATTTAAAATATAACATGTTGTATAAATTACAAGCACATACTACAAGACAAAAATTTATAACTATAAGGTTGGGGTGGCCCAAAGGTCATCGAGGGGGGCAGCCCAAAGGTTTTGTTTTTTTTTGTATAAGTATAGGAGAGTTAGATGTAGAAAAGGTCTTTTTCCCAGATAGATTTGTGAGAAGTATGTTGTAAGAATAACTATTTCCTTTTGCAATAAATAATTACAAGTTTCCTGCTGGAAAAAGCTTGGTGGAATGTTTCAAATGTTGTGTTATGGATCAGTTGAATGTGAACTATTTCATTTTCAGCTTATATCCATTAACTATGAGATCGTTCTAACTCATTGAATCTATGTTCATGTTATGAATGCACTCTAGTTTATTTTGTGAAATTTCCACTGTGAGTAATGAAGGTTTTCATAAACAATAAGCTATCTTGTTGTTTATATATCTATTAATGTTCATGTGGTCTGAAATAAATAACAACTATCTGCAATTTTTCTTAATGCATGCGCAGAAACACATTACTCATTGATAACTGATACTTTTGATCCCTAGGGATAGGTTAGTTAGTTATTTTTAGTTTCTTTCTGTGTGTGATTTAGATGCGAGAGAGTTAAGACGAGAGGTAAGAACCTGCGCATCACATTGTGACACTCCTCGTTATCTCTATCAATATGCATTTTAGATAGGCACTTGCACATCATACTTAAACACAAAAGAATAAAAATATACACGGTGGACCGATCCATAACCGATAAAAAACCTTTTAAATTTGTTACTTGACCTACGGTAGCTGGACCGTAAACCGGACGGATTCCCCATACCAAACAATAATGGGCTAGTTGGGAACATTTATTGGGGAGAATCCCTAACTGTTGTTACCTACAATTTTCCAGGCCTCAACAGTTTTTGGTGCTAGAAGGAGGGCCACCAGTGCATGGATGGCTGAGGAAACTCATTTCCTCGAAATTATTCCACCGGTGACAGTTCTGAAAGTAGTTTGTTTCACAATCCAACTCCTGAAGAGAAGGGTAAAGAGCATCTGTATTCTGTAGAAAACAAAGTAGTTGATGATCTAAGAATATTTACTAGGGCATATGCGAAGAAGATCAGAGGATTACCAATTATTCCTGTCTTACTCAGAAGAGAATATCGGAAGAAAGATCACCCTTAGTTAGAAGATTCAATGTTGGTAGAAGACCTTGAAGAACTGGTAGAAGCAGACCTACAGGAATTTGATCAACCTTTGAATCAGTTGAGCCTAGATACACCTTATTGTTCACCTGTTCATACCCATGTTCACTCACCACCTCATTCTCCACCCAGAATCATGGCTCATGTAAATGCAACCCAACCAAATCCACCACCTACTTGGAAAGCTAGGTCACCTTTAAACCTGGAACCTCCTTTACATGATTTGCCTCAAGATTTTGAGAAAATGTTGCCTAAGTTTGACCCAAGTGAAAAAAATTTGGTAGATGATCATTTGAAAATTTTTTAATTGGCTATAGAAGGACTACAGGCTGGAGAACATGAAGATGTAGTCTACAGATTGTTTCCACATACCCTGAAAGGAGCAGCAGCCTCATGGTATTTTTCTCTGCTTGCAAATTCAATCACTCACTGGGACACATTTGAGAGAATATTTAGAAGTAAATATGCAAGTCAGAAAACTCATGTAGCTTTAATGAAAGGGTTATGCATTTTAAAGAAAGAAAGGAAGGAAAAGGTGCATAATTTCACTAAAAGATTTGTTGCTTATCTAAAAAAATTTAATGCAGTTGATAAGCCATCTGAAAAAGTTCTGATTGAATATTATACTTCAGATCTAGGGCCTGACTTGGCAATGTTTTCTAAGATATCAGTCAAACCTACATTATTGGAGACCTATGAAGAAGCTGAGAGGGTAGAGGCTGAGATGGAGAGCATAGAGAATTATCCTGCGCAGTCAGAAGAAAACACTTTTGGTAAGAAACCTTTATTACTAACTAAGCCTAAGGATGAGCGATCACAGGATTTTGAAGGGATGGTGAATATGATGTAGAAGCTATCCAACAGAGTAATATATTTGGAAAAAGAAAAGGAAGCTAATAAATCATATAAGCCTTACTATAAAAGGAGGGAGGACAACAATCAATCTAAGCCACCTCCACACAGCCCTTCAGAAATGAATTTAACTGATGTAGGTATGGATAATTTTTGTACTTTTCATCAACAACCTCATTTTGAGAATAATTTCCCTCAATGGATAAATTATATGACATTGGTAATGAATCAGTTATTGGACTCCAAATTAACAAAAACTGAGGAGGAGGAAGAAAAGGACAATCAATCCACAGAAAAACATGAGGAGGGTACTCTGGTTTTATGGGACTGTGTCTCACTGTTTGGTACAGAAGAGGAAGGTTCTCTGAAACAAGAGGAAATATCATAAACAAATGTGACAACTAGAATTCAGGGTTTGTTAAAAGGAGACAATTCAATACTTCTGAAGATCAAGAAACTTCAAGAAAATATGAAGAAAATACAGAAGAACACTACAAATGTTAAAATACCAGAATTTACCATTACAAGTCAAGATCCTAAGAATATTAACATGCCTATTAAGCCTATTGAAGACAAGGTTGATAATGTCAAGAAGAATCTCAAAGCACCTAAGATGGGATATGATATCGTGGAAGAGATTAAAAAGGCTAAGGCAAATATCTCATTGTTTGAAATGTGTAATGTACCTTAGCAGAAAGAGAAATTGTTAAAACCAATTGAAGTACCAAAAGAAGAGCTTCCCACTAACAACCAACATGTAGGATAAATTGGTGAAGCAAGTGTGGGAGGTAAGTCTAAGTTTAGAACCCCACCATTTCTCTTAAATTTTGAGATTTTCAACTGTAATGTGCATAACTATTTAGTAGACTCAGGAGCATCAATCAATGTTATGCCACTTTCAGTTTGCAAGAGAATTAATGGACATCCTAAACCATCCACTTGGCAAGTTATTCAATTATATAGGACAGCTATGAAAGTAATACGAGAAATGGAAGATGTTCTAATTCGCTTATCTGCAAAGGAGAAGGTATGTCAATACATTGATATTGTAGTTGCAGACATTCCAGATGCTTATGGACTTGTTTTGAGTCGAGACTGGTCGGCAAGGATAAATGGATACTTCGCATCAGATTGGTCACATCTGTGGTTACCTTATAAGGGAAGTCCCAATCAAATAAAAATATTAAGAGAGCCTCAGATGAAGCACAATGTTACTCAGTTGGAGGGAAAAAATGAACCAGTGAATTCTGTGTTGGGAAATTACTTCATTGAATTGGAATCGAGAAATTACCAAGCTAAAGAAGCCAGCAGTTTATCTGACACCCAGCTCGATCTCCTTCAATTTTCACGGGCTGATGAAATTGACTGTAAAATAGTAGATTTAGTTTTAGATGAAGTTTTTATTTCAAGTCCAGTAGAAGCAGATAGTTTTTGGGCCCTTTATTTTGATGGATCTAAAACATTGGAAGGTTCAGAAGCTAGCTATGTCCTGATTGATCCAAATAAAAATAAACATTTTCTTTCTTGTAGATTAGAGTTTGAATGTAAAACTAATACAGCCAATTATGAAGCACTAGTTCAAGGACTGAAAAAGGAAATAGAACTAAAAGTGAAAAATATGAAAGTATATGGGGACTCTGAAATTGTTGTTAATCAAATTAGAAATAAGATGCATTGTATTTCACCACATTTAAAAGCCTATCAAAACGAAGTTTGGGATTTTCTTATAAACTTTCATGCATTCAATATTGTATCTATTCCTATATTAAAGAATGCGACAGCTGATTTACTATCTACCTCGGCTGCAAGGCTAGTACCTTCTAATAATAGATGCTCCATTGAATTACTTTTCAGGCCTTCTGTTTCGGATATGATCACCAATTTATGGGTTTTTGAGGATGATCAACAAATTTTGGAATGCTTGATGAATGATGAGACTTTTAAAGGAGCAATAATAGATTATGAAGAACATTAAGCAGAATTGAAGTTTGGGAATTTTGTTCCTAAGGAAGTCAGGACCCTGGAACGAATGTTTGATTTAAACAACAAGTTCAGAAAGCTAGCAAATGTCAAGACTCATAGCTCATCCTTGCAATTTGAGCTAATAAATTTGGGGATTGAAGCCGAACCTAGATATGTAAATTTGGGAAAGTGTTGTTCTCCCGGTGAAAGGAGTAAGTCCATTAGTCTGTTCAAATAGTAAAAATATGTGTTTGCTTGTACATATGAAGAGATTAAAACATATGACACAAATATTATACAAAATGTCATCCCGATTAAAGCTATAGTTAATCCTTACCAACAGCCTTTAAGGAAGATTCATCCGAAGTTGCAACCTTTGATTTAGAGTGAAGTAAAAAAATTGTTGGATGCTAAAATTATATTCAAAGTCAGACATTCAGAGTGGGTTTCGAATTTGGTGCCAGTAAGAAAAAAATCCAGAGAAATCAGGATCTGTGTAGATTTCAGAAACCTCAATCGTGCTTCCGATAAAGATAACTGTCCAGTTCCACCCATGGAACAAATATTGCAGATGGTTTCATGTTCTGAATTATTTTCATTATTAGATGGATTCTCTAGCTACAATCAAGTATTAGTAGCTGAAGAAGACAGGCTAAAAGCCACATTCAGGACCAAGTGGGGAACTTTTGCTTACAGGAGAATTCCCTTTGGACTCATAAATGTTGGAGCTACTTTCCAGAGGGCCATGGATATAGATTTTCGTGGTCTGATTGGTCGTAGTGTGGTCGTATATCTTGATGATGTCATGATATTTTCAAAAAAGAGAGAGGAACATGCATTCCATTTGAGATAAATTTTCGAGCGTTGTCAAAAATATGGTATTTCACTGAATCCTAAGAAATGTGTGTTTGCAATCATAGAAGGAAAGCTACTAGGTCACGTTGTTTCTAAGAAAGGGATCTCCATAGACCTAGAAAGAGTTAAAACCATAGAACAGAACCCTTTAACCCATAACAAAAAAGGTATGCAATCATTTACAGGGACAATTAGTTTTGTGCGAAGGTTTGTACCAGATTTTGCTCAAATTATCAAACCTTTGCAGCAGATGGTTAAACAAAGTGTACAATTTAAATGGACTGATGTGGAAAAGAATGCATTTAGTAAGATAAATACATCTATTTCTCATGCACCATCTCTCAAAATTCCAAATTTTGTAAAATATTTCATCCTGTACACTTTTGCATCCGATGATTCATTAGCAGCGGTGCTTACGCAGAAGGAAGATGGGAGAGATGAGTACCCCATACATTTATGAGCACTGGTTTGCAGGGAGCTGAATTGAATTATACAGCTGTTGATAAACAAGCTTATGCAGTTTTCAAAGCGATAAAACAGTTCAGACCATACATACTTAAGAACTGTACTAAGGTAATAGTTCCACACCCAGCTATGAGGTCTCTTTTCGTACAAAAGGAATTAGGAGAAAGAAGATGCAACTGGGTAACAACTTTACAAGAATATGACCTTGAATTCAAACCAACATCCATAGTTAAAGGGCAAGGATTGTGCAAACTAATGGCTGAAGGTAAAGACAACGAAGAAAACAGTTGGGACAATGAAGATAAGCTACATATGGTGGATGTATCTCCTCTATTCACAGCTCCAAATTCCTGGTACCGAGACCTTATTCATTACCTTCAAGAAGGATATTTTCCATAACATTGGAATTCCAAACAACGAAGAGCATTACGCCTTAAATCAGCTTCATATCAGATCATTGATGGAGTATTATTCAGAAAGAATTATGATGGAGTTCTTCTCAGGTGCTTAGAACAAGAAGATGCAAAGAAGGTCATAACAAAATTACATGATGGGACTACAGGAGGTCATTTTTCTGGAGATACAACATCCCATAAGATTCTTAGAGCCGGGTATTACTGGCCCACATTGATTAAAGATGCTCATGCTCATGTCAGAAAGTGAGATGTTTTCCAGAGGTGTGTTGGAAGACAAGCCAAAGCAGCTGGGCCTTTAAAACCAGTGATGATAACAGAACCATTCGAACAACAGGGGATTGATATAATTGGAGAAATAAAACCAAATTCTTCCTTGCAACACAAATACATTTTGAACTAACTACTTCACCATATGGGTTGAGGCCATTCCATTACGCAAAGTGAATGAAGGCGCAGTCATGGATTTCTTACAAGATCACATCATGACCAGGTTTGGAGTTCCAATTTCCCTGGTTTTTTATAATGCTACTTACTTTTCTTCTATTAGATTAACTGCATTTGCTAATGAAAGAGGAATTAAGTTGCATTATTCTGCAAACTATTACCCATAAGGAAATGGTTTGGTAGAGTCTACAAATAAGAATTTGATTACAATTCTAAAGAAAACCATGATAGAAAATCAGAGAAGTTGGCACTTAGCGTTACCTAATTCTCTTTGGGTTGATATGGTCACACCCAATAATTCCTTAGGTGTGTCACCATACACCCTTGTTTACATAAAATAAGCTATTCTTCCTCTCAACATTATGTTAACTTCTTCCATATTAGCTCAGGAGTCTAGAGGTACCGATAATGAAATCCTACAGATTAGAATCTATAATCTTTTGAAATCAAAAGAGTCTAGGTCCAAAGCCAGAGAATGATTTAAGCATCAACAGGAAGTAGTGAAACGTTGGTTTGATAAGCATAAAGCTGGAAACAAGGAATTCAAAGTGGGAGATCTGGTTCTTAAGTGGGATCATCCGCATGATGAAAAGGGGAAGCACACTAAGTTTCAACAGTTATGGGTAGGCCCTTTTCAGATTGTAGCCAAGCTTGGCCCCTTAACTTACAAGTTGCAATATTTACAAGGGTGGGAAGAGAACTTATCAGTTAATGGTTTAGTTCTCAAACCTTATTTTTCTTGATTTTTATTTTTCTTGGTTATCTTGTACATAAATAAACTGATTGCTTTTTGTTGTTATGGATTTATTTTATTTTGTTTGTTTTTAGTTAGGGTTTGATTGATTTCAATAAAAGCACAACTTTTGGGTGCATGGGGTTCATCAGAATTTTGGATTAACTAAAATCTTTGATTATAAGACTATGTACTATTGATTTATTTGAAAGAACTTCTTTTAGTTTAGCAGTTTTCCTAAATGGCTATGAACACATTGAAGTCCTACTTAATCCTTGTAAAATAACTCAGTGTCAAAAGGTCTGGAATACTATTTCGATGATCCATCCATCTCACATTAAAATTTCTTAGGGGGTGACAGCAAAAGACCCATGGAGAGGAAGCAGGGTAAACAATATATTATATATAAATGATCCCATGCCAAGAATTGAAAGCCAAAAAGGCAAATAAGAGTAAAAAAACTCCTAAGAAAACGACATGTATCAAAACAAAGTACCAAACCATATGAGTACAAGATTGCCAAAGTTCTTCTTCCTCCGTGAGCTGAAAATCAATACATCTCTCACATAAAAGGACACTATGGATAGAGGAGCCTAAATAAAAAATTCAGAAAGAAGGCAAAAAGGAGGACTCAAAAGAAAGGACAAAAGTCCAAAAGTGCCAAATGGCATGGGAATGAGGAACAAACAATTATTTCTATTTACCTATGTTATGATCCTGTGGTGTCCAAGGTGGGAGCTACCTGAAGACAGAGGTAAAAAAGAAATTCATATTCCTAGCCTCAAAAGAGTTATCTAGAATTTGAAATCTTGGTTTCCATTTTCCCTAAATTGGACTATCATCAATTATTAAATTACATACATCTGTCATTTGGGAAATCCAGACATCTAGAAGAATTCAACATGTTGGTACTTATTGTCAAACAGTTTATTGCTTAAAGAAGAAATTGTCCAAAGATCTGTGTTCACCAGGTAGTTGCCAATTGTTGCAGCTGCAATTTTTTTTCCCAAATTTCCAAAACATTTTGGACCCTCCTTTTGAGGTTGAAGTGAGGTCAACTGTTTTCACTCGTCTCGAAAGTTAAATGGTCTAAAACTGCCTTTCATCTAGCTAATGCTTTTAATTGTGGAGTTTTGTTTCTCAGAACATAACGTTTTTTATTGTTCGATGATTTTTCTTATCACTATCGGAAGTCTGTTGATGTGTGTATCGGGGCGTTAGTCTTCTATATCACCGCCGTTTCAGAGGGCAAATAGAAAACGTGCCGACGGATAGTGCTTATTCTCGTCGATTCCGTGGTTTTATTGCTCAAACCTTTTGCTTTTCGATGATTTTGTTTCGCTATCAGAATGTTTTTGACAAGCAGTCGGGGTTTTATTCTTCTACGACACCACCTTTTCGGAGGCCTTATTGTTTGTCTCGCTGACACTATGGAGTATTTTGCATCTCAAGGTTTCGATGAGTTAGTTACTGATTGTTTTGATCGCCGATACATGACTACAACGGCGTTTAGTGCTTTGTCTCGCTGACACTGCGGAGATGCTTAGTTTTAAATTCGTTGATCTGTAGCACCCAGAGCCTCCGATCGTCGAAGTTTTAGTTTGTCATGAAACCTGTAGTCTTTCTGCTACCCGTCATTGCGGTTGTCTTATGAACTATCCGCCCAATGCTTAGTGCTTCTGCCTGTCGATAGGGTTTTTCCTGCTAATAAATTTTTTCTCGCCTAAACCTTTTACCGAAGGTTTTCCACGACAAGGAGCACAGTTCAGGTCAAGGTTTTTTCTGAGATGAAGAGCGCAGTTTAGGGTTCGGTGTTTTGAGGATTGGCGGTTACATTGCTATGGTTCATGCTTTCATCGGAGGATTTCGAGTTAGTCCAAATGCGACCTGAATTGAGATGAAGAGTCTGTTCTATCGGGCTTGTGATTTTACAGTGGACTTAAAGGATTTCAAGACACAAACTTGCAAGATTTCTTTGCCTTGTCATTCTTTCTTTTCATGCATTAATATTGTGTATAGTTTATTTTACAAAATGCATATGGAGGAGGTAAATAGATTGATACAATTTTGTTATTTTGGTAAAATCTTAATGGTCTAAGAACAAGTTGTGTTTATGATAGAGATTTGGCTGAAGAATGAAGAAGAAGAAAGAAAGAGAGTTGCAGAGGAAGCAACAAGGAAGGAAGAGATAAAGAAAAGAAAAGAAGAAAGTGAAATTATGAGATTAACAGGATCTCAAAAAATACCAACAAATTATTGAGCAGATCGATAGCAGCAGAGGCCCAGACTTGGAAAAATATCATCAGCGACCAAGCTGGTCCCTCTTCATAAAGTGCTTTTAAAATTTTTAATTTAAAATATAACATGTTGTATAAATTATGGGCACATACTACAAGACAAAAATCTAGAAATAAAAGGTTGGAGTAGCCCAAAGGTCATCGAGGGGGGCAGCCCAAAGGTTTTGTTTTTTTTTTGTATAAGTATAGGAGAGTTATATGTAGAAAAGGAGTTTTTCCCAGATAGATTTGTGAGAAGTATGTTGTAAGAAGAACTATTTTCTTTTGCAATAAAGAATTACAAGTTTCCTACTAGAGAAAGCTTGGTGGAATGTTTCAAATGCTGTGCTATGGATCAGTTGAATGTGAACTATTTCGTTTTCAACTTATATCCATTAACTGTAAGATCGTTCTAACTCATTGAATCTATGTTCATGTTATGAATGCACTCTAGTTTATTCTGTGAAATTTCCACTGTGAGTAATGAAGGTTTTCATAAACAATAAGCTATCTTGTTGTTCATATATCTATTAATGTTCATGTGTTCTGAAATAAATAACAGCTATCTGTAATTTTTCTTAATGCATGCGCAGAAACACATTACTCATTGATAACTGATACTTTTTCTCCCTAGGGATAGGTTAGTTAGTTAGTTTTAGTTTCTTGTTGTGTGTGATTTAGATGCAAGAGAGTTAAGACGAGATGTAAGAACCTGCGCACCACATTGTGACACTCCTCGTTATCTCTATCAATATGCATTTTAGATAGGCACTTGCACATCATACTTAAACACAAAAAACTAAAAATATACACGGTGGCCTGGGCCGTAACCGGTAAAAAACCTTTTAAATTTGTTACTTGACCTACGGTAGCCAAACTGTAAACCAGACGGATTCCCCATACCAAACAATAACGAGCTAGTTGGGAATTTTTATTGGGGAGAATCCCTAACTATTGTTACCTGCGATTTTTCAGGCCTCAACAGAAGGAGAGTTAAGATTTGAAAAATTAGGTGCACCATGATCACTGGAATGAATAACCATACCAATAATCTTAGAGTCAATATGAGATTATTCAAAGGTGTAATAAATGGAGCACCAATATTTCCAAAGGAAGGAAAAACAAAAGGTTTCCATTGAGAAGGGGTATATTGGTTGGTAGTCCCAGAAAACATAGCCATAACCACTCACCTCAACTAAATGACGAGGTTGTCGTGCCACCCTAAAATACACCACCTCTAAGATAAATCATGTTCTAAGAGCCTACGGAATCTACAGGAAACAAGAAAGTATGTGAATAGGTGGGATAAATAAGTCGGATCCTCAAAGGAGTGTCAAATTGTTGCAACTCATGATATACTGTAGGGTCCAACCGTGATATTTGGCCTAATTATTCATAGCACTAACCAAGGAGGATTAGGACCATACCCTTGACTGTATTACATGACTACCTAACAGTACATGTGTGCCGATATCCTTGAGTATTGTTCTCATTGTATTGCAACAACAATACAACCAAATGGTTAAGCCAATTGGTCTTAGGATTCTATGAGGGTTTCCTAATATACACAAGGTTCGTGGGAGCTCAAGTTCATAGTAGTGTTGTCTAATGTACAATCGTTCAAAATGGGCCTTTCGATATACTCTAGGTACATGGAAGAATTGCACAATCTGTGATTTGTATCACTGACAAGTAACAACATGTCCCACACTTAAAGGCATCGAAACACATCTCTAGCCTATCACACAATGTTGCTAAACATTTTAAACTAGGAAGTGGTTAATTTTTATCTTTAAATGGTTAAGTGGGTAAAATGATGTTTCGACCGACTCAAAAGAAACTCAAGGAAATGAAGAAGTTGATATATAAGGGAAGAAGGTTAGGGTAAGATCCCTATAAGCTTGTAACATATTGAGACCTATCCAAATAGTATAGGATAGGCATCCATGAGGGCTTCTTTCTAGAAGATCCTTGAAACTTCTCTCTTTTTTCCCTTCATACAAACAGTGTTGCACCCTGCTAAAGTGCAACCTGCAAAAAATAGGGGTGTCACAACCTGCATGAAGGAACCTTGTGAAAGTGTCTCAATTTGTCTGATGGGAACCTACAATAATTGGGAGTGTCACAAGTTGTCAGTTAGCAAGTTGTGACAATGTTGCTAACTAGGCTGTCTATAAGGGAAACCTTCCTGACTTTCATCTTCCAAGTAAATTTGGGCACATACACTTCAGGGATTAAGGCAAGTTTATAGGTACATGGTTCATTATCATGGAGATGACGGAATTTCCATGTAACAAATTCCCACTATTTTTATGAGATACAATACCAAATGTTAGGAAAATAAATTAAAAACAAAATCACAAAACAATTATAATATAACATGAGATTTACATGGAAACCCTATTGTGCATTGGTAAAACCATAGGGAAACGGTAACTTTGATATTTTATTATTATTCAACAAAAACTTGGAATGATTTATTCTCTTGTGATACAATGGTAGGGGTCACATACATTTTATACAATACATATGAGGGTTCCAAAAGAAATCAAATTACATTGAAAGGGTCTAGAAATTTTCACCTTAGGGGATCCGCCCCTGCACCCCTGGAGAAGGAAGGCTTGATGGATACCCTTTTGACACCATTGTGCACCCAACACAAATGAATTTCTCTAATGGATAATGTCTACCTCTATACAAGAAAACAAAGATATCGAGATATTGACTTCACCTCCTAACAATAAAAATGAAAGTAAAAAACATAAACGAATTAAAACATGACCAAATTTATATCAACTATGGGCCTCCTTGATTGAGACATCATCCCTATTAGGACCTTGTTCTCCATATGTATTTTGTTGTCCGCTAAAGGAAATTGTTTTCTACTACATATCCTAATTTATTATTAAACCTATACAAACATTGGGAAATCCAACCATGGATTGGGAACTCTGGTAAAAGACCAATATAATGTTATAATGCATTTCTAGGCCACTACCTAATTTGACATTGATCCAAAATAGATCAATATATAATTTGACATCTATTTTGGTACTTTTAGGGTGGAAAAATTGGATTAGTTGGCTTATAGGGCCCATTTTAGGGGCAGGTCTCACTTCGCAGATTTAGGGTCTAGAAACTTTTGGGGCATATTTGAAGGATTAAAGGATGTTTTTGGGCATAAATTTCATCACTTGTGTGATTCCCATTGACACTCTTCTACACTTAGATATTTTTCCAACAGTGTAAGAATCACCTCATACGAAGTTCGTGTGAGGAAGTTATGCCTCCAGCAAGTTGACTTATTTAGATGACCACCATGATACTAAGTTGTTTTCATGTTAGTTCTAATTTCTCACACATGCAGATATATTCACATGTGGTCTTACAAAAACATTCTATAATGTCCAAATCACTAACCCTAATCAGGAATTGAGTCATGAAAAAACCCTAAAATTAATCCTAGATGGCTATTGGACTATGTTAAATACTAGACGGTTAGGAAAAGAAGGGGTTCATTTCTGGTAATGGTCTTGTATTGTTCTATATCTAATCAATAGTAGGGGAGTGGATATTAGAGTATAACATATGAAGTAGGATATCCTTTAAATTTAACTTTGGTCGTAAAGTCATAGGTAACTCCACAGAGAGTATTATTTTCGTGTTTGTTTGCATTCTACATAAAAGAGCAAGCCATAGTCCTCATTTCTAGCTGGTTTTTTCCCCAAAGTAGATTTTCCTAGGGTAAATATTTTGTTGATTGTGTGTTTCTTTTCTCTAGTTATTTTTTATTACAATTCCATTTTATTTAGTATTCAGTGGAAACAAGTTAATAAAAAGAGCTAAGTTGTAAGATCCATTGTGGAAAACAGATCCAATGGAATATCCATGATAGTTTCTGGATCGTATTTGGTATGGAATATACAATAGTTGGTAAAAGAAGAAAAAAAATTCGAACCGTAGCCATGGCAAATGAGTCTAGTGAAGAAGAAACAAGTGAATATGAGAAACAATTTACAAAGCTTGAAATTTCGTTAGATTCAAAAACCTCCCCATAGCATCATTCACCTTTCTAGTCACCTATACCTTTTCTTCATTAATTCCTAACCATCTTATCTGCCACTTAAATCAAAACTCTAATTACCATTCTCAACTAAGTTAAGCTAATATAAGATAGAGTTCATCCTTAGTTAGGAACTGAGAGTGCTTTAACTCAACTTCTAACTAACCCTTCATGTCTTATTTTAGTCATTAATGCCTTCACTGACCTAATTAGGATTTTTGCACACTCTTTTAGTCAGTTAACTGAAGATTCATTCAGTTAACTAAGCACTTAGTCAAATAACTAGTAATTGTGAAGTCTTCAATAGTGTAACTCAGTTTAGGAGAGTTAGCATGGCTAACTAAGAGGTCTTAGCCTCTAGTTAATCCTTATTCATCTCAATCCATTTCTGGAAAATTCAAATTGGCTATAACCCTAATTAAAATTGCTTCCCTTTAAATATTGTATGCCACCACTCATTCAAATTAATAAAATACATCATTTAATTCTTCTTATCTACTTCTAGTTTTTGTGTAATGATTTATGTTAAAGAATTTGTTACATGATCAGTTGCTTGCTAATTTGTTTTTCTTTTCATATCTGTTTATTTTATGCACCTATATATATGTTGAAATCCCATATGGTATCAAATCAATAGGGATGCTAAACTAGTTAGTGTACTAGTTATTTTTTGTCAAGGATCAAGCTTTTGCAGGTTCAAGAAGGGATTTTGCAGGAATCAAAAAGGATTTGCAACCACAAAAGATCTCATTTGCAGCCATTAAATTTCTCATATATAAACATCCAAGTGCTCATTTGCAACCATTAAAGAAGTGCATTGTCAACCATCGAAGGAGTGCTCATTTACAACCATCAAAGAAGTGCATTAGCGAGCACCAAAGAGCTCATTTTCAGCCATCAAAGATTTTTTTGCATCCATAGAAGAGATAATTTGCAGCCATTATAGAGTTCATTTGCAGCCATTTATCTCCTATATCCACAACTTAGTTTCTACACATTTGGTATGCTAGATCCAATATTGTTGAAAGAGGCCACAAAAGCTTCACAACACATGTCCTACGAGGACATATTCACATACATTGAGAAGATGAAAGAGGCCATTGGAGAACTAATCCCAAATCAGGTTCTTGTCGAATAATACCTCTATAATTTCTTCTCATTCTCTAGATCTAAAACCTTTGCTCCTATTGTTCACCAAGTTCTGCACAAAAGATTCAAGGGATTTCCTCCATTTGAAGCAAGGAGTGGTTAAGAACCACCCTTCAATAACTTCAAAGTGTTTGGATCTTGCAAATGGGATCACATACACTTCAAATGAATTAGGAGTTCAAAAATGTTTGTGGGGATATTCACAAATCCCTTTACCAAACATGAATTCACTTAGTTGAGAGCTTCTTTGGGAGTAAAGAGATTTTCTGAGGAGGCTCCTTATAGCCTTATTTTTCAAATTATATTTTATTGCGGTGGGGGGGTTTACATGTGGTTTTTCCCTCTTTTCCAGTTTACCTCGAATCCTTTTTATGTGCATGGGTACCTAATATGGCTACAAATTATCGAGACCCATTTTTTCTATGTGCATGGGTACTTAATATGGATACAAATTGTTGAGACCCATTTTTTATTTCTCATCTAAGTCAAGCTTATGGGGGGTTGTTAGAGACAAAAACATCTCCATAGAATTAACCTTTATAGTCACCTATACCTTGAATTCATGAATCCTAAGGGTCCCTCATAAAATTATCTACCACTTAAATCAAAACCCTAATGACTATTTTCATCTAAGTTATGCTAGAGTTCACCGTTAGTCGAGAACTGAGAGAACATTAACTCAGCTTCTAACTAACGCTTCATTTCCTATTTAATTCATTATCTCATTCATTGACCTAAGGGTTATGCACACTCTTTTAGTCAAATAATTGAGCATTCATTTAGTTAACTAATTCACTAGTACATGTGAACATTTTTCCCATGACAAATCGTCGCTATAGAAACACTTGTGTGTCGCTATAGCGACGAATAGGAGCTCGAATTTTCATGGAAAAATTATCGTCGCAGTAGCCACACTTTGAATAATATGAAACTATAGCGACAAAATAGAGATGACACGTGGTTATTGTGGCATTTGCTTCAAAACCCTATAGGTGTTGCTTTAACGACATTTATGTGTTGTTAGAGAAATGTCTTGGAGTCGCTATACCAAAATAATATTGTGGAAAAATAAAGCGACTAAGTCATACTGTGTCACTGGGGCGACGTAGACTCCTCGCTATGTGTCACTAGAGAAACGTCTTGAAGTCTCTATAGCGACGAAATATTCTGGAAAAATTAAGCGACTAAGTCATATTGTGTCACTAGAGCGACGTATACTCATCGCTATAGAGATGTACAATTGTCAAAATAGCAGTGTCAATGCGTCGCTATAGTCATGAAAGTATGTTACAACTAAGAAATGCATAGTTCCTTTTATGTCGCTAGAGCGGCGGTCTCATTATAAATACATCTAGTTGTTGATATAGCAACGTCAATGCATCGTTATAGCAACGTCAGTTTGTCACAACTAAGAAGCAACTAAGCACTGATTCATCCTTATAACAACACTGGTACGTCGCTATAGTGATGTTTACTGTGTATTATATATATATATATATATATATATATATAATTCGCAACAAAGATTGTACTAGCTTCTCTAAAGTTGTGTTCTAGCTATAATGTGGTCTCAAGATACTCCAATTAAGATGAAAAATGTGAAGAGTCGCCACCAAAGTCTCAAGATATTCCAAGTAAGGATCTTTTTCCACATAAGTAGGGTGCCAACATAAAGTGATGGTTCCTCTTCCAAATCCAAGTCAACAAGTCTCCTTAACCATGACACGACTCCACATGTGAATGCATCCTCCATACTATAAGGTTGATATTCAAACTTCTTGACTACAAAGGAAGACATATATAAAGATCCACATTTCTCTTCTTTAAAATGCATGCATTACTCTACTTCAAATCTAGGCATACCTCTAGGCTCTTACAATGATGTTGGTAGGCAACGAGTATTAGAGACTAAATGTCCTCCTCGAAACTGATGTATTCCTCAAAGCTGTATAGGATATCATATATAGTGATCACAATTCACAATGTGGCAAGAAGATTAAAAACAAATCCATGCAATGATGTCGGTTATAGAAAGGATAAATACAAAGAATAAAAATTAAAATTTACTCTTCCAACTGCATCCCATAACATCTTGATTCTTATCCAATTGGCCTTTTCCTTGACTAAAACATTTACTCGAGAATCCTTTCTACAGTATTGTTTGCAACACAACCTTGAATTTGCATAGCATATTGGTATAAGATTGATTCTAAGTTCTGACCTTTGCTTAAAAAACCAAAAAAGTATTAAACATGCCTTGTTACGATACCATTTGCAACAAAACCTTCAAGCACATAGCCTATTACATATTAGTATAGGATTTATTTAAGTCTTGAAAAATATTATTTGGAAGAAAAATGAGAAAATGGAACACATGCATCCTCAAAGGATTGAGAAACATCCATCCAACCCAAATCTCCTACTTTCAATGGCATCCTTCTATCATATCTTACCTCCATTTTCCTACCTCATAAAACTTAACAAGTGCAATATTTCATCTCTATGTTATGCTACCTCAGAATATGAAGTTTGAACCATTACCAACCTAGAAGAAATGACATTATTATGCTTAGCAGTCAATAAATTAAGTTTCAACACTCAGTTTTTCATTAGATGGGCTAGATTTAGAATGTCTCCTAAAAACCTAATGGTAGCATCTCCATTGGATGGCATAAAAGGACTAAACACTATGCTATAAGGTATTAATATACCCTCACAAAATCACCTTTTGGGCTTCCAAAACATAAAAATTCTTCAGAGAATACTTTTTATATATATAAACTTCTCAAATTACCAATTTGGATTTATTTTCTATTATGAACAGATTTCTAGAGGCCAAATCTTGATTTCATACTATCTCTTTCTCCCATCTCTTTAGAGAATTCAATTTTCCTAAACCATTTTGAAATTAGTAATCAAGGCTGGAGATCTTAATATTTGGAAACACTATTGTCTTTTTCTAGTAAAAGTGTTTTGAAATTTTGGACTTTTTATAAATGGAATGTCAGTGTTAACCAGAAGACTATAATAAGTAATTACAATCTTGACTGAAGCAAATTATCTGTTTTTGTGAAAGAGATTTAAGGCTAAGCAATGCATATTTAAACACAGGCTCACTTTGATCTATGGATTTATGGCTTCTCTTTCATGTACAAGAAGTTAACATAGGCTTCCTTAGTTTCCTATATTGGGATATGCCTATGTTTTATTGTTGACTCAAGTTGTTTTAATGTGCCCAAAACTTTCACACATTGCTCCATGGGTGCTCATACTTGGAAATTAATCCTCAAATTAAACCCATAATTATGAATCAGGCATATTATTGTTGAAATTAACCCAGATTTAAAAATGATTCTCTTCATTGGTAATTAGATACACAATCATGGAGAATTAAGGTTGCTTTCACACTTAGGTTTTCCCAGACTTGAGGGATCATACATGTTGTTGTTATTTCACACACATATGGCTGATGAGATTTGAGAAATTAATGTCTAGAATGTTGCTACAGGTTTTTTTATCCCCGTAGATCTTCAGAACTCCTTGGTGAACACCCATGCAATAGAGGTAGTAACAGGAAGTACACTAAACACAACTTGTATGATGTCTTGTGGAAATATCCTTTTACAAGGACTTGTGCATGACATAATCTATTTGAACCTTAAGTTTGGCTTAGTTGGACAGAAGAAGGATTGACCTCCAGATCTAGGAAGTGTATAGCAATGTGGGTTTGGTAATGGCATCATAAAGGTGTAATTTGAAAGGATAGTCTGTATGGTGCATTGGTGTGTAACAAGTTGTTGTTCAGATGGTTGAGTCCTTAGTTTATAACTATCAAGAGACAAAATCTAACTAAATATTATCCAAATCCAAGCCACTACCAAAAGGAAACAAGTCGCAACCCATCCTTCCATGGCAGTGGCATAAGAAGGGCAGCTTTAAAGAAAAACTGTGGACACCATATTGGTAGCATGAAACTATATATCCATGGAACAAAAATAGGTACACAAATATTTATTTTGAGAGAAATATTTTTTTAACTAGAATGGAAGAACAAAATTCATAAAATGGAGGAAGGGAAAGCACAAGAGTAATTGATTTTGGGCTCTCTATAACAAAAATTGAAATTTTCTCTTTCACAAGGTGTTTTACTATTTTTTGTTGCTCAGAATTTCTCCCAATGTACCCAGAACTTTCACACACTGCTACTCTAATCCAACTTGTTCATGTTCTGTTCAATAAGTAGAAAATTCAAAATTACTTACCTTCAGAAAAATCTACCATCATTAGCACCCCATCCTAGTCCTATACCAGGAGAAGGACCCTCTCTTTCTTTTACTTCATTGGAATGCACAAGGCGCCACTCTAAAGACACAAGATCCATAAAAATGTTTAATGCACATTTCAACTAATTTTGAGAAAAGCCGCAAACTCTCATATAGATTCAACTCATTTATATTTTATAATTATTTTTCTGAAATATTCCAACTCAAAGATAAAACAATGAGATAAGCATGTCCAGCATAGAAAAACCATACCTCAATATCCTTTATGTCCAACATGTCCCAGAAACAATGAGTTACAATAACCATTGAATTACTTAAAACAATAACAGTAGCGATCTATATCATATCTAAGTTAGCAATGAAAGACAACAATATATAATATTAACATGATATATTAGATATGGAACAATTATAAACTCAACATAAGATGTTAGGGAAGAGCACGGGGGCTTCACTTGTTGGCCAATATCCTATCACGTTAGTTCATATTGTGGGTTTTAAAATTATAAAAAATCGAACCAATATATTGCAGGTATTGGGGGGATGAGGGGTTTAAGGTGGGGGTAGGTAGGGTGGTTTATAAGGATTGAGGTATAAAAATGGATGGGGAGGAGGTTTTAAGTATTGAGAGGGGGTTTCAACAAAAAGAGTTTGGGTCAATATATCTCGAAATTAAGGGTATTCTTTAACATCCCACGATCGCAAGTGCTATGTGAGAGGTTTACTAAGTGAAGTCCCCGTGGGGAAGAGCTCCCTTCTCCTCAAAAAAAAATGCTTCTAAACAAAATTCAACCTCTTAGCATTAGGTTACTTGCATGAGACTCAACTAGACCAACATGCATGTGAAAGGAGAGAAAACAGAACTGGAAAAGACTGTAAAATAGAGCATCCAACCCTCACAAATAAAAAACAGTAGCAACAGAACATTACGACCAACTCGCAATAAAAAATGACAGCAAAGTACTCCAAAAAAAGTCATATAAGGTAGCGATATGGTGTATGGAACCTAACGAGGGCTCTTAAGGTGAACACAAGGGTGCAAGAATGTAGAAAGTAGCTGATGTGGACAGGTCTTGCAAAGTACATGACAAGTATTCAAAACATTTTTTGGATCATCCTACCAGTTGATGTAAAGAATGCCCGCATGTGGAAGGAAAATTCCTGCAAAAATGCACAAAAGGTTGAAAATTGACTCGTGGGAATGTTTAAGTAGATGCCAGCATTTTATCTTAGTCTTGCATGCATAATGCAATACTTGTGGGCAAGCTTCATAAAAATGCACGTTGGAAGAAGAAAAATGCATGCATGAGTTAAGGAGGTGTCGTTAAAATGCACGTAGGGTCCCCAATATGACTGCAAGTGGGGGAGACAAATGCCATCTAGGCCTCAATAATATCCTCAAGCCTCAAATATTCTCGCACTTGAGAGTAAAAATGCCCGCAACTAGTTAAAAATTTCCACAGGGCAATAGAGAAATAAAAATTCCCATAGGAGAATAGAGTAAAAATGCCCACAACTAGTTAAATATGCCCACATTTAAGTTGCAGAATACATTTACATCAATTCTCCAAATTGGATAAGTAGTTAATTTGGAAAAATGTCTACATCCTGTTGAGAAATTCCCTGCAGCTAGTATGAAAATGCACGTTGGACTGATAAAATTCCTGCAGTACCTTATAAAATTCCCATAGGCCTCAAACATATGCACGTGAGTCCATACAAATGCCCACAAAAATGTACAAAATGTTGAAAAATGCCCGCATGAATCCATAGCAATAGATGAAGTAAAATGCATAAAGAAATTAGCTACAATATGTTTGCAAAAATCTACATTTGTGCGATATTACTTTTCATCGATTCTGAAGATATATGTGAGACAAATTAAATATCTTGAGATGAACATACCAACAAGGTTTCAGGGGGAGCAATTAGTCCACATATTGATAGTGGGAGCAACATGGTTAGATAATGGAAAGCAAATAAAGTGAAGCAGCATTATGATGTTGGCTTACCTTTTATGAATTTACTAGATGATTGTTGATACATTCATTATGCGGTCATGTCCTTACATGTCACTGGCATTTCAATGATAAAGTTAAATACTTTACAGGTACAACTATAGTAAAGTTGTTATGGGAAGCCTGAGCTTATAAAGATATTCTTCAACTATATTGTACGACCACTTGGATGGAGATGAATTTCCATAGGTCCTTGATTTGTTTCAATTGTATGTTTGATCATGGCATCATAGGTGCACTACAAATCTTCACTTTTTTAGAGGGCTGAAATTCATGATGGATTGAAGTACCTTGGATTTGCTCTCAAACCCCTTGAATATGGAATCAAGGATCAAGGTTGGATGATAGGAAGGATTGAACATCGAATACATTTCTAGTATCACATGTGGATATCATGTGGAAGCAGAATGACTATTGTTATTGATGTTCTCAAAGAAATCCATTTTTACTAGTGATTACTTTCTTATTGTCCCAAAGGGATACACAATAAAATTTAGAGGTTTTGTTTTGACTACTTGCAGCACATAGAATAGGACAAGGTTAGGTTTCACCTAGCTCATTGGAAAGTACTTTCCAAATCAAACATGAAGGGGGGGAGTATATCTTTGTGGGCCTTGGATGCTCATCTCATAGAAGAAACTTCTAAATTCTTTCACATTACTTTTACATGTTTATACATGGAATTGAACAAGGAAGTAGTACAAGGGAAATTGCAAATATGTGAAATAAGGAAGGAACCATGAACATTCTACCTTAATAATTCTATAGTATGGACCCATGACCATTTTGCTTTGCTTTTTCTATGTTTTAACATCATTGTCAACATTCAACCACTCTAAGGAAGCTACTTTGTAGGTATTTTATGAAATAAATTTATGTGAGCTACTTTATAAGCTCAAGCTTCCCATGACAGGGTCATCAGTAAAGGAAAAAGGATGTTGATGACAAAGGATGATAACATTTCAAAAAGGAATATAAAGGTTGATGGCAAAAGATGATGACATGGAAAAAATGAATATAGAGGTTGATGACAGAGGATGATAACATGGAAAAAAGGATATGACAGTTTCAACATCAAGTCAACATGAGGGTAGGTTACCCTACCTTCTCAATTGTATGTGGTCATATGTCTCATGTATCTCATGCAAAGAGTGTAAGCTCATAATCATCATCACTGGATAAAGAAGCTCATGCGGTCATCTCATCATCCTCAGGTTAACTCAACAAGGGGTGGCCAGGCCCGTGAGGATAACCATAGTCCTCAGAAGATGTCACACATATTAAAAAATAAGCTATGCAACAAAGTGAACAAACATTTCACATATAAATTGTAAAAATTACAAATATAGGTATATTAATTGTTTTAATCAACACAATACTATCAAACCGAGATTTGCATAAATAATCATTAAACTAATGAAAACAAAAGCATTAATAACCATAATTATGTAAATGCTACAATATTGGACAATACTGAAGGGGGGGGTGAATAATTATTGTTACCTTTTTCATAATTTTAACCACTTTTAAAATAATAAATAACAAGCATAATCAACAAGATATAGAGAAAAAAAATTATCATGGAAGCCCAACTGGTAAAAACAACAAACACTTTCTATAAATGCAAAATTACATTTTCAATTGGTTTTAATAATTTCAAAAATACATTATAGCTTATACTTCTGTCAATACAAAGTACCCAGTCCATGTCAAAAAAGTATCCTACATCCCATCATCAAAGGGTGTACAAAAGAAATCCTCAATCCATCACCAAAAAGACATTCCATTCAGTCCAAAGAAGCACATAAAGAGCCCTGAAGTCTTATCCAAGGAAGCAGCTATAGGGTAAATTGAAAATCCCCCTGAACTAAGGCATTTATATGCCATGAAAACAACTCGTCAAAAGGAGCATTCAGTAGAGTATAGTCAAAGCTCAAAAAAACTTGAATCTTTAGTAAGAAAGATGAGTAAGACACAACAAGTATGTTGAATAACATAACTTTAAAGAATAGGATGGTATTGCTCCCAATAGACTCTCCATCCAACATCTCAATATAGGAGAGTTTTCCTGTCTCAATAGAAAGTGCTTCCTTGGATAAAATATTAGCACTCATATTGTGCTCCCTGTAAATGTGCTGAAATTTTATGGAGAGGAAAGAAGCTTTTACCTTAGTGATGCGATCACGCTAGTGTTTCAAGTCCACAACATCTAGACATGCCACCGAGTTTTCCCAATTAATGATAAATTGGGAGTCCCCACAGACAAAGAGATTAGGAAGGCCTATAGAGACCGAAATTACCAAAAGTGACCAAAGGGCCATCGTTATATTTGGACACTACAAATGTATATATCACTTGAACCCATTCCTTGACATATTTGGACCCCTTCCTTGACACAACCAAAAATCTAGCTATAGGCTGCATGCAGAGGAGGTAGAGGCTCTAACCAAAAGTGGGGAGATTTGGTTGAGAATCCTACTATTGAGTGAAATCATCTCCTATTCATTCAGCGAACCATTCCTTGACACAACCATAAAGATAGCTTGTGAGCATGGGGAATGCCTTAAGATGCACCAGACAGAGATCAATTTTTTGTTTGACTCAATTTTTGCAGCACGAGTTATTCCTATAGGTCGCTTTTTATTGGGTGGGCATCGGGCTTAAGCTCAATTTTGATCTCTCCCAGCTTTGGGTGTTTTTTATGCTCAAGTTTGTCCACCCCCTTCATCTCCAAAATATACATAGAGGGGCATTAATAGATTTATATCGAGACCCATAAGAAAAGGTTAAGGTCAGTAAGACATCAATAAAATCATAGGCTAATAAGCTTCAGTACAAGGTGGTTAAAAACCAGAAGTAGATCTAATATAAGTATATTTTTTTCCCACAGAGATGCCTTTGGCAAGTCACTGCTTTCATTTATTCCATTAACTCATTTTCTAGCAGATGCTTTAATTATTTGTGTGTATGAGAGTTTCTCCTATCCTCCCTCCATAAATTTCATTAGGGGCTTTATTGATAGATACAATCAGGGTTTTCTCCTATCTTCCCTCCACCGATTGACCAAGATGGATGGTTTTATACAAAAAATACTTCACCTACTTCTAGGTATAACTCTAAGCTAATGAAATATTTTGAAGACATTTAAAGCCCTCGCTTAATGGACATAATTCCCACAAGTATGGCATTATGCATGCAAGACTAAGATCAAATGCATGAAACTAGTTAAACATGCCCACAAGGTAACAAATAAATTCACGCTGAACCCCAAAATGTCTGAAGTAGAGGTGGAAATATGCCCACAGGAGGTATTGAAATGTCAGCAGATCATTGAAATTCTTGTGACATGTAAGGACATGCCTGCATAAGTATGCAAGCACCCACACATGAAGACTATATGCCTGTGACATGTAAGGACATGCCCGCATAATTAATGTATCAATAGTCATATAGTAAATTCATAAAAGGTAAACATGCATCAATGACAACATCACAATGTTTCTTAAATTTATTTCCTTATCTTTATTTAACCATTTTTCCACCCCTATCAACCCTGCTTATAGGTATAAATTTAAGCTAGTGAAATCTATTGAAGACATTTAAATCCTGCACTTAATGGACATAATGTCCGCAAGTATTGCATTATGTATACAAGACCAAGATACAATGCTCGCATCTAGTTAAACGTGCCCACACGGTAATAGATAAATGACAGTTGAAATCCAAAATGCCTGAAATAGAGGTGGAAAGATGCCCACGGGAGATGTTGAAATGACAACAGATCATTGAAATTCCTGTGACATGTATGGACATGCCTACATAATTATGCAAGCACCCACACATGAATACTATATGCTCGTGACATGTAAGGACATTCCCATGAAATAAATGTATCAACATTCATCTAGTAAATTCATAAAAGGTAAGCATGCATCAATGAAAACATCACAATGTTGATTCACCTTTTCTTTATCTAACCATATTGCTACCCCTATCAACCCTGCTTCCAGGTATAACTATGATCTAGTGAAAGCTTTTGAAGACGGTTAAAGCCTACACTTAATGGACATAATTCCCACAAGTATTGCATTATGCATTCAAGACTAAGACAAAATTCCTGCAGCTAGTTAAACATGCCCACGAGGTAATAGATAAATTCTCGCTGAACCCCAAAATTCCTGAAATAGAGGTGGAAATATGTCCGCATGAGGTGTTGAAATGCCAGCAATCATTGAAATGCTCGTGACATGATGTAAGGGCATTCCCGCATAAGTATGCAAGCACCCACATAGGAAGACTATATTCCCGTGACATGTAAGGACATGCCTACATAATGAATGTATCAACAGTCATCTAGTAAATTCATAAAAAGGTAACCATGCATTAATTATAACATCACAATGTTGCTTCACTTTATTTCCTTTTCTTTGTCTAACCATATTGCTACCCCTATCAATACGTAGACTAATTTCTTCCCTGAAACATTGCTGGTCTTTTCATCTCAATATATTTAATTTGTCTCACATATATCTTTGGAATCGATGAAAATTAATATCTCACAATGTAGATTTCTGCAATCATATTGTAGCTAATTTCTTTATGCATTTTACTTCATCTATTGATATGGTTGTATGTGGGCATTTTTCAACTTTTTGTGTATATTTGCGGGCATTTGTCTAGACCTGCATGCATATGTTTGAGGCATGCGGGCATTTTATAAGGTAGTGCAGGAATTTTATCAGTCCAACAGGCATTTTCAAACTGGTTGTGGCCATTTCTCAACAGGTTGCAAACATTTTTCCAAATCAATTGCTTATCCAATATGGAGAATTCATGTAAATGTATTCTGCAACTTAAATGTGGGCATATTTAACTAGATGCAGGCATTTTTAGTGCACCTATGATGTCATGATCAAGCATACAATTGAAACAAATCAAGGACTTATGGAAATTCATCTCCGTCCAAGTGGTCGTACAATATAGTTGAAGAATACCTTTATAAGGTCAGAATTCCCATAATAGCTTTACTTTAGTTGTACCTGTCGAGTGTTTAAATTTATCATTGAAATTCCCATGACATGTAAGGACATGCCTGCATAATGAATGTATCAACAGTCATCTAGTAAATGCATAAAAGGTAAGCACGCACCAATGACAACATCACAATGTTGCTTCACTTTATATGTTTTTCTTTATCAAACCTAATTGCTCCCCCTATCAATATGTAGACTAATTTCTCCCCTTGAAACCTTGTTGGTTTGTTCATCTCAAGATATCTAATTTGTCTCACATATATCTTCAGAATTGATGAAAAGTAATATCTCACAAATGTATATTTCTGCAATCATATTGTAGCTAATTTCTTTCTGCATTTTACTTCATCTATTTCTATGGTTTCCTGGTGGCATTTTTTAAATTTTTGTGCATTTTTGCAGGAATTTTTATGGCCCTACATGCATATGTTTGAGGCTTGTAGCCATTTTATAAGGTAGTGTGGGAATTTTATCAGTCCAACGAGCATTTTCAAACTGGTTACAGGGAATTTCTCAACATGTTGTGGACATTTTTCTAAATCAACTGCTTATCCGATTTGGAGAATCGATGTAAATGTACTCTGCAACTTAAATGTATTTACTTGCAGACTAAGTGTATGTAAGTGAATATTAAAATAACCTCCTACATCCTAGTCAAACTAGAGGGTTCCAACCTAGTCAACGTTTATAAGGGTAGTGATGACACCCCATCCTCCTCCCTTGGTACCATATTGGTCATATGGGATGGGTTCAATTTTGGACTTGATGTTCTTACTAGTACCCTAAAAGGCATCTAATACATCCTATCCATCCATCAATAGGCCAGTCAAGGCATTGATATATCTTGCACATGAATTGGATAAGCCATGTCTAGCCACAATGTGTTCCCATGCACTCAAATAATAAGGAACTTGGTGCATCTAGCAGTTTCCCTAGTGGTGCCAAATACTAGCAAGTCAAGTAGAGATCATGGTGATAGAGAACACATTTTAGAAGGGGTGCGCCACTAGAGAAGAGAGACACTATTCTTTAGCAAGTGTGCATAGTGTATATCTTCCATGTAGGTATATATAAGTGTCCATGCAGGCTCCACACACAAGTATCAGATTTCAATGTTGGTGGGTATCATATGAAGGTTGGTGAGTTGTTTGAGACTATTTATTTTACCCTAGAATTGGAAAGGTTAGGGATCCATACAGACGCCCAGGTCTATCCCACTAACATGGTTGAGAATGAGAAAGAGAATAAGTTATGCTAGTAGATTGAAAATGTTGGAAAAGGATATGGAACATACCATGTTTCCAATATAGTTTTCCCAAACAACTAAAACCGAGACATCTCATTAACATTGAAAAATGATATATGCACCCATCTGCATGGAATCATGTGGAACAATTCTGGATTTTTATTTTGCAATTTATGGAGGGAAGATAAGTGAAACTCTCATACACGCAAAGCATTAACTTAAGCCTGGATTAACTGAAAGTTGTTAGCATTTTATTGGGCACTCGCAACAGACCCTAGGTAACCCACACCAAGAAGAAATAAGCATTTAAGGGAACTTAAATGTTGTATAAATGAAACTGAAAAGCATTGAAGGTGGGTATTGATTGAATGCATTTATGAAGCTGTGTAAATGTGGGATCCTAGTGTTGGGGTGGTTTCCAATTCCACATGGATAATGCAACCAAAAGATAACCAAAATATATATAATTTTAAATATTATGGGATTTTGCGCACCTCTGCAACAACTTATCCATAAAAAAACTTACACTAATTCAATTTGATGCCTTGGACACAAACATTATGTAACTTATATGGCATCCAACATATATTCTCCCTTGGTATATTTATTCTTGATGATATATGTATTTCTTACAATTACTCACTTAGCATTGGTGAAAACATATATAAAAGCACTGGTCACAACAAGAATCCTAGATAGTATATATCCAATTTCAACATAGAGTTTAAACTACCCAACGCAGAACCATCCCTATAAATTTGGGCATCTTTGGAGTCAGGTATAGAATTGTAAGGGAAAAAAATTATAAATGTTTTAGGGAAGAACAAACATCATATATAACAGATATCCAATGTTAACATACCTACCGGACATAAAGACCCATTCCTGAAACTTTGGGCAGCCTTGGACCCATTCCTAAAACTTTGAGCAGCCTTGGAGCCATGTTCAGATGTGGATGACGAAGATCCCATGTTTCAGCTAGTGAAACAAACTAGCATCTTGGAATAGCATCTAAACACTAAATGTTGACAGATAGGGTACAACATAGATAGACAACAAAAAAATTAGAAGGAAATTCTCTTTGCTTCCAAGATCTTTCTAAGATATTATTTTGTGTTTATGACCTAGGTAAGTCTGTTAAAAATGCCAAATAGAATAACCCAGTCTCATTGGTTCTATGCATTGAATCATCTATACTGAATAGTATTTTATAACTGGATAAGCATAAATGAATATGCAAAACAATCCATATATAGTAGTGTCAAACAATATGTGACCTTCTAACAACTATATTGTTTTGTGTGCAGAGGTCAAAGGTATGGCCCACAGAGAGAAGAGTTGGGTTTTAAGTAAATAGGTATGCCACTGTAAGGGCAGCCCTAAGATATGGGTAAATGACACATAATGTAATAAAGGGTCTTACACTAGACTGATAGGAGGGTAAAGGGTTGTCACCAATATTAACGAGGTTGTAACATCCTTAGGGAATATTACCAAGGATGTAGTGTTGAAGGGAAGGAAGGGAGAGGCTACTAACATCCTATAGGGTGACCAAGGAGGTAGAAGAAGGATGCTACAACATCTCAGGGAAAGGGTAATAGTTGTTTCTATAGCAGCAATAGACCCGAGTTACTGGTTGGACTGTGACTATGAGTGATTGCAACATTCAGGGCTTTTCCATGACTATGATGAGTCTACTAGAAAGTTCCTAATTGTATTTGGGGTTGAGTATCATTGTTGAGGTCTTAACGCTGAATTATTGGGTCATATTATTATTTGATGTGCTTAGCCTCAAGGCCATATCAAAGGAATACAAATTTTTGACATCATACCAATAATGATTAATGCAATATACATAGCAAAAAATAGCTTGAGTGCACAAAACACTTTGGGAAGTATTGGACTGAGCCACTAATGTATCCCATTATATGTCAATTAATATGCTTAATTCTTGGGGAGGTCTCTCGAGGGGGAGTTCAATTCTAAGAGTTTGAGGAATTAAATTCTATCTTATAATTGGTATTAGAAAGTGAACAAAAAAGTGATTTGGATATGAAGGTCAACTGGGACAATACAAGAAAACATAAATCATTGAAAAACAAACTCATTTCTAGAACAATGTCATCATGCAGGTTTTCAATTGAGAAAAATTAACAATTACAAGAAGGTTAACAATAATCCCATATTTCTTTTTACTCCCACTATATAAAAAAAATAGTATGGCACAGTTGTCTACGGTACAATAAAATTATGTCATTTTTGTGGGAAAAAAAAACCATACCTCAATATCCTTCATGTCTAGCACGTCCCAGAAACAATGAGCTACAAGAACCATTAAAGTACTGAAAACAATAACAGTAATAACATTTGAAATATATATAAGATATAAGATGTTAATGAAATACAACAATATATAACAGTAGCAATATATATTAGATTTGAACCAATTATATACTCAACATAAGATGTTAGGGCAAAGCTCCCTTATCCTTGGAAAAATTCTTCTAAATAGACTTAAACCTCTTAGAGTTAGGTCACTTGCATGAGATTCAACTAAACCAACATACCTGTGAAAGGAGAGAATCCAGAACTGGAAAAGATCCTAAAATATATCATCCAACCCTCAGAAATAAAAAATAGTAGCTACACAATAAAATGACCAACTCACAATAAAAAATGGCAGCAAAGTACTGCAAAAAATTCATATAAGGTAGTGCTATAGTGGATGGCACCAAAGGAAGGCTCTTAAGGTCAACGCAAGGGTGTACAACCCCCCTAAGGGGTCACTCTAGTCATCAAGAATATGTAGGTCAGCATTTAAGGGTTGTATAGATCAACGTTACCATGCAACGGTCAATCATGAGTTACCACAAGGATAATCATCACATACACATAAACATGCAAGTCAATGTAACATAACAATGCAACATGACATCATACTAGGCTCATGCATATCAAGCCAATGTAACATAACAATGCAACATGACATCATACTAGGCTCATGCACATCAATTCAACATGAGGGTATGTTACCCGACCTTCTCAATTGTATGTGGTCATACATATCATGTGTCTCTTGCAAAGAGTGGAAGCTAATAATCATCATCACTAGATAAGGAAGCTCATGTGGTCATCTCATCTTCCTCAGGTTAACTCAGCAAGGGGTATCCAACCCCTTTAAGATAACCATAGTCCTCGAAATATGTCACACATATTCAAAAATAAGATATGCACCAACTAATACAAATACAAATCTTAAATGTATACAACTACATTTTTGTGTTTTGCTTTTTTTTCAAAAAGTCCAGGATTGGGACATCTAATTCATGGTCATTTCATGTTGAAATTGTTGTGTCCTCTCTTTCTATTGATTGTGTGGGAATTCTCTTTTGTATCATACTTCGGGTACATCGAATAGTAAGGCATGGAGGTCGTTGGCGAGCGGTATCATCTGCGAAAATCAAGACAGTTACATAGATATACATCTTTAGTTATTATTGAGATATGTATTTCATTATTTCCAATATCATTACAATGATATTTACCCGTTGGCTGACTAGCTGAGACAACTGAAGTTTTCATTGGTTTTTCCATTTGTTCCTCTTCTATTTGAGCATGAGCAGGTACATGCTTTTCTATTCACATAAGAAAATTTATTACTACAGTTCATCAATTATATATTTGAAATCATATTAAATACTTATATTTTATAGCATACATACCTGAATGGCAAGGTTGCTCGCCACCAACATGAGGAAGCTCCCCACCATCATGTGGTACCTGTTCGGTATTTCTACAATTGTTGCTTTTATTATTCTCACCCTAAAAACCAAAAAAGTCATTTGTTTTTCAATGTAATAATTCATGAATAGATTACACAAGTACATTATAATGATGGCCTTGTTATGAGGAAACTCAATTGTTTTGGTAAGATGTTTGACACGACTAAGTCTATAAAAACATAAGTCCAAGTACACCAAGGTCACTCAAGTCACACTACCTTGTCCATCATTCTCACTAACACATTGTTTCAATTCAAACATAATATGGTAAACATATAGTCATGGAGGCATTGTGGTGAGCTCATAGAACAAGAGATAAAACTTAGTTAAGATGGAAAAACCAATATTGAGTTAACTATCAAAAGAGTTTATAAATGGGAGGGAGATGATTGGAAGAAGGGAACCTAATAGTGTTGTTAGGTTGTTCACCACTTGAATCATATCTTATTGACTTTGAAAGGGTGAGTTGATCATTTATCATTTATCAACATGGATTTGAAATCGAAAATGGAGTTCAATTGGTGTAGTCAATATGAAGACTTGAACTTGAAAGTGATAGTTGTCAATCTTGGATTCGTAGTGTCTTATTAATTATGCATTCAACCTTATTAGGAATTGTAGTAAATGTAATGTATTTGTGCAATTGATCCAGTATTCTTGTAATAATGAGATGTGGGAGTATTTTGTTGATTGTCTAGATTTTTTTCCTAAGGAAAAATCATATTTTTTATTAATATATGAATGGATAATTAGATTCTTAATATGCTCACCACACTTTGTTAATTAGGATAGTTGAATGTCTAGATAAAGTAGTATAGAATATAGTTGATGATGAGTTAATTAATCTATAAAATATTCATAAATCCACTGAGTACATTACAAATCCTAAAAGCAAATTCGGGTTCAAAATGGCAACCCTAGAGAGATAGAGACTAAGTTTACCAAAGATGTGAGGCCATCCGATAGTGGGTGTTTAAGCAAGGAGAGGATTCACTTAAGGGTAAAAATAATGAGGATGAAAATATTTATAAATGTATTTATGACTACACCAATCACAAAGCAGGTTTCAGAAGAAAACACACAATTTCTGGAGAAAAAGTTGGTGGTGCGCTTGGACCTCTAAGGGATTATGCTCATATCAGGTCTTATAAAAAATTTGATTATCAACTCAATATTTTTAACGTCTAAAATAATATTAATTAGAATTGGTATGGGGATGCTTGAAACCATTCATTTATTAAAAAAAAAATTCATATTAAGATCTTTCCAATGCTTAAGAAGTTTCAAGTTATCACATATACAAATTTGACATAACACATAATTCAAGTCCAAAGTAATGTGAGAAAATTGAACATACACAAATGGTTTTATTTACCTATGTGTGCATCAATGGGGAAATTGGGGTTTGCCCCAAGATTTCTAAACTTTCCAACACATGTTGAAAACCATACTTGAAGTCTAGCCTCAAGTCTTCTTCAATGGCTACTTCTTGAAAATAATTTCCCTGCAATGCATAACACCATAAAAATTGTTTGTGATAAATCAATTATTTGTTTTCTATAGTTACAAAAAATTTGGCTACAAATAATGATCGTTTGATTCTTACAACTCGTGATCTTAGTTTTTGATATCCACCCTGGCCCAGTTTGTGTTTCCCATGTTTTTCTACTCTTTTCTTTGTCTCTTTAGAGGTGTTGGGGACCCTATGAAAGGTTTCAAATATGTTACATATCACAACTTAAATATATTTGAAAGTAAAAAAAATGAACATTTTGCATTGAAAATATGATATGTGGCATACCTTCCTGAACCAATTGGCCGAGTCTTTCCTTGTTTTCTCAAGACCTTCTCATTTGCATAATCCATTAGCACCTTCCACTCCTTCTCTAGAACCATCAGAGGACACTCATACTTAGTGTTAATTTGCAAATTGTCCCTTTAATTTGTCCTGAAATATTTCAAATTTAAGCCATCTATTGTGGTGACACTTTTTTTGTTGAAGGTATCACCAAGCATGTTAACCATGTGGTTCATCAAATCATCTTTCAATTTTTCATTTTGGGCTTTCCACCATGTACAAATGGTGGGACAAAAAATATTCAACTCCTTTTCATGCAGGTTCTTATAAAAACATTATTTCCTGCAAAAACAATATGATCATTAATTAAAAATAATTTGAGGTATGTGGCTTTGAATTACATGAAAAAAAATGAATTAATTAAATAATATCTGCAATCTTTGGTATCTTGATTGGAACACAGTCCTTCTATTCCAAGAATGTAATGGGAAATGATCCCTTTCTAACCACACGTACTTCTCGATGATAACAAATTTCACATTCGATGATACTCTCCTCTCTAACATCTTGTGAAGTAGTAGTGGGTGAAGGACCCTGTTGATCTCCAACATCTAGTGAGTTCGTAGCATCTAAATGGAATTGTTGGTCAGGAATTTCAAATAGCCTCGTTGGTACGGTATATTGACGTTGTGTTGAACCATCGCACAGGTGTTGTCTCCAAAAATTCCTACAAAAAAGAAAACTTTAATTGATTAAATCATATAAAAAACATATAATGAAAATAACATAAATGAATATATGTCATAGTTTGTAAAACATTTCAAAGATGCCACTTACCCTGCACTGTACTATTCTTTGCCTCAAGTCACCAATTCTTGCTTTGGTTTCTTCAGTCATGGGTCTGATTTTTATCAGTCAAAGAAGTTCTTGATTGGACTTTTTCAAAGCCTTCTTCATAGTTCCCATTGGGTCAGTTGAATAAAAGATATCTTCCTCAGTGACCACCTCATCATCTTGATGTTGTGTGCTCTACAAACATCAATCAATAAAAGTACTTAATTTATTTTTATCATTACAAAAACTCATGTGAAAAAAATAGCATGCATTTAATTATAAAATTTACTTTAATTGTGTTTAGGTACAATTAGGATAACATTTACCTAATGGGACATCCTTGGGGATTTCCCACAGTCATCCTACCACAATACAAGAAGCAACACATATTTATATTGAAAAGTAAAAATTGAACCATGTCTAATAAACGTGATTAATGAAGAAAAACTTTAGTGTTAATATGACAATCACGTTTACTTGACCAAAACTTGCAGGTGTGTTCTGAGTACCCCCCTGCCATAATATAATAAGAATGATATCATATTGAAATATCATAGTCGTTACAATATGCATGTATAGTTTTTACAATATTCCCACACGATATTGTTACGGAGAGAAATTCCTATGGCTTGGGGTACCACAACAGACAGCTAGACTCCAAAAATCAATCTTTCCCGATATGCAATAGAAATAAAATATCTAACACTAAAGGATCGAACCTCGTACCTTATTCCGGATGGTTGAAGTAGATCCCCGTTGAGCTTTCCAATCTTAAGCTTGGATTATTATAGCACGTCCTCAACAACAAGTAAACAATACAAGCATACTATATTTCATGGTGTTAGATCTATTCTAGCATATATAATCAATAATGTAAAAGCATTTGACATATTCCAATGGATACAATATTCATTCAAATACACATTACTGGACAGGAAAAGATATTTCTATTAATATGAATCAGAGATTACAAGTGACAACCTCTAACGGCACGTCTGCGAACAGGAGAAACTGAATCCCCCACTTGGGCCTCCACCACCTCAATCCTCCATCACTTCGATAGCAAGCTTACTAGCAAAAGGCAACCTTGGGAAGAACACACCAGTGCTCCAAGGGACAAAGGGATGCAGACTCAAGCATAAGTTCTGGCAACAATGGATTATAGTTTCATTACTCTCAATTCTCTCTTATGCTTTCAATGTCTCAATGGGTTCCTTATATAGCTTTTCAAAGGGATACTGAAAGGTCAAATCCGTGCGATCTCAAGGCATATGGAAGGCCAAGAGTCATATGAGTTGGATCCAAGTCAAGGAATGCTCCAAAAGGATTTGGATTATGTACACATCCTGATGTACGTGACTATCGAGGGAATATCCGCGTATGTACGTGATTATCGGGGAAAAATCTGCGTATATCACTTTTCTTATGTTTTTAGGGATGGTCAAGGATACATCAAAAGACAACAAGTGGTCCATAGGGGGTAATGAGTCTGCAGCGGGACAGGGGAAGGCCATACAATGTGTGGTTCACCTAGTGTGGTGAAATCCACTATAATAGATGCCCCCTAATGTATGAGATCAGAGGGGTTATACAATGGCCGAAATACATTATAAGTCCATCCCAGAAGTGAAGTGATGAAGGTACCCAAATGGAATACCATCCACCCAATCAGCATAGTACAATAATACAACTCTGCATATAACTGCAAATACATATAGCAATCCCGGATACATAAGAGTACAATGGCCATGAATAGGCATGAAACATGATAACACATATGTGTTCATCGCCATGTACAATATACATAGATCAGAATCTCCATGATGAAGATATACAAAGGACCATGATCTCCACAAAGGCTGAAGATATACAATAGATAAAGATCTCCATAGTGGCTGGAAATGTCTGACATATACTGGAACAAGTCACGAGAGTTGAAATCTCATGAATACTGGCACGATCAAGGAGGTAGCATATAATGGATGCCACCAATATGGAAGTTCTTCTACACACATCGCTACGAGTACATGTCCTACTATGCGAATAGAGGTGTCGAGGTCGAACATAGTAGTCCATCGTCTGATTACCGGTCATTGATCTATACCGTTAACAGACGCAAGATCACCCACCAATAATGAAAATGGGAATCAAGGTACTAGAGTGCAAACTAACAAGTGTGAATAAATGTGTTCAGGTCGAACACTTGAGAGAATCCATCGATCAGGGGACATTGATGTATTCCCAAAACTGTCGATGGCGAGAGAACATGCCACTGATGACTGCAAGTCTCAAGGCACTCAAAATGACTCTAGACTCCAATCCCAGAATAAATGATCTGAAGTCGATGGGATGAAATCCGCTGGAAGGAGGGCATTACTAGGGCATCCCCCATCATCCAACACGAGGTACTCAGCAAGGTTGTATAATGTGGAAGGACTCGATCATAAGGTGCACGAACCAGTAACTGTACCGGGAATGGTCGACATGCAAAGTCAAGATAACTGAGGAATGGCCGACTCAGGTTTCAACTTCCTTCGAACAAGAGAATAACGGCGTATGGTGACTGAATGAAGGCAGCATAGACTCGATATACAAACTGGGACATCTCTATGACGCAGGAGGCATCGATAGAGGCTCCATAGGGAATGGAAGCATAACCAGTCGGTGGAGATAAAACTCAGATAAACGAGTACAGCTCCTAAAGTCAAACTATAACCCAACCAATGGATGTGATATATAGTGATCTGTTCGAAGGTGACACGACTCGATAGCTGCCAAAGATAATATCTTTTCTTGTCCGGCTTTTTGGTTTTTTGATTTTTTTGGTCTTTTTCAGTTATTTGAAAAGCTTGAAAAAATAATAAACTAGCTTTATAGTTACAAAATAGGAGGAGACGAGTGTCATGAGGGCAAACAAACTAGTTCCAAGCAGTGGAACATACCTATCCTCAATGCAAGGATACATGTGTAGGATATCGACACTCGGGGGAAAATCCCCTCTCGGTAAAAAGGGAATCAAGCTGCGAAGGATATAAAGAAAGGCTCTGCATGGCTAGACATGAGACAAGCTCGGGCTATATGGATGAAATGCAATGTCAGGGGAGTTGGCATAAAGCTCAATAAGACAAGCAAAGCTTATGATAATGCATCCACAAGTTGATATAAGGGAGTCCGGGGGATCATGGCCAGCATAAGATCAAGAGGAGTATGAGGCTCTTGCTAAATGTCATGGCAATACTATACAACGGACTCCCACACCCTAAAGGGGGGAAACATCGGCATGGGAACCAAATGAAAATAAGGCGCTAACTAGGGTACCCATGTAAGGTGAGGCTCTACCACTCATATCATGCCATTTCTATAGCAGCAAGAAGGTTCCGTGACATAATAGAGTGGGTTTGTACCTAAGGATATAGTGACATAGTCATAAGGTCATGCAAAATGCAAACGGTGGTGAACCTAACCTATATGCCAGTGTAGACGTTATACCTGAGATCAGTACGAACGGGTCAATCCAAAGGCTAAAACGGCGCTGAAAACAGTCTTCTACATCACATATTATGTCAGAAACGGTCCAAAATGGTTAGAAACGGTCAAAACTATAGGAAAGGGGGTAAAATTTTTCAAATATTTGAAAATTTTTCTATAAATAGTAAAAAATAGAAATCATTTGAAACTTTTACCCATTGGAGCTCTGATTTTCAACTGTAAATTCCAGGAGATCCAGCCGGCGGAATTCACAACCATTTCTTCCAAGTAATTACTCATGTTCTCTGCTTGCATTTCAATATAATTTTTACAAGTTTTCATGGTCAAATGAGTTTTTTAAGGCCAATCTTACATGAGTGCTGCGGCCCACGCGGGTATCGAGGCTTTTTCCGCGTATAGGGTTGGCTATACACAGAAAAGGGGGTGGAAACCGCGTACATACGCGACTGTTTGCAAAACAGCCGCGTATGACGCCGTGCAAAAGGATTTACAAGAATCTAATGGACATTTGGTCAATTTCTCATGCAGGATGGTGCTAGAGTGGCGAGAACGTGAGCATGGTGAAGTAGAGGAAGCAGTAAGGGCTGACAGAATGGCTCAAGAAGCTCTAAGAAGATGCGGACTCTACAAGTTTTGGTGCCTAGGTGGCTTGAGGGCCAAACTAGGACTGCTACAGATGCTGGTAGACTATTGGGATCCAGACTCAGAGTCCTTCCAGATAGACGGCATGTCCCTCACCATTGAGGTGGAGGATATCTACTTTATCACAAGTCTATCTAGACGAGGGGAGATGGTGAACCTTCGTGCCTGAGGAGGGCCAGGTCATGGGATTACTATCGATGAGTACATAGCTGTGTACTGCTACCCAGAGACTGAGAATATGGGGAGCCAAGTTCCCATCAACGCTATACAGGTGCTGGGCCTAAAGGCCATACTACTGACGCTGGGCAGGATAGAAGGCTTAGCATCACTCCATCAGGCCTCTCGGCAACTGATGTTCTATACGGTGGAGTGTATGACACCGACCATCTATGACTGGAGCACTTCACTACTGAGCAACATGAAACATCAGCTTAGTGAGTGCAAGGTAGGTAGGATACAGAACTTCGGGTTCAGCAGCATCTTGAGCACGTTTTTCTTCGATCGTGTTCCAGGATTGAGCCCTAGAGTGGATGTTCCTCTCCACGGGGTTCGAGATCCGGCCCAATGACATTGGGTAGACGCGATGCGCAGACTGGGGGGTGGTAGGGTGGCCAACCCTTATCCAGCAGACTTTTTTCCATGGTGGCGACGACAGATTGTTGCCATAGATGACTACCCTTATGCAGGGATAGATTTCCGGGGAGATCCAGACATGCCATTACCACCAGGATCAGCATATGGAGACATAGGTAACGAATCTCGACCCTTACTCTTTTTAATATTTTTGAATTATTTAATTTTTTGTGTTTTCTTGATTAATGGGATCAAAAAGACATGGTTTTGGGTGACAATACATAATGACAGCTACCATTCATGTGCAGATGTGGGACCATGGCGACCAGACGGCTTCCCACGTCATAGATGGAGGGGAAGAGGAGACGATATCACCGGTGTGGATGCGGAGCGAATGCTCCAAAGCATCCATACCAACTTCATGCGACTTACTCACAGGGTTCCCATGGCGCAAGTCGAGGACTTGCCTGAGGCTATGCAGAGACAAGTGGTGGGTGTACCACGCGCATGGGTGCGTTTATTCCAGCGGCTAGCTAGAGCCGTGGTGACATATCATGATCACAACCCTCTTCCACCTCCACAGGACTAAACACCTGGGAGTGTATCTATTTTGTACTACCGTGTATATGATGGTGACTTTCAAAGCCCCAATTTTGTATTATGACACTATGTATTACCACATTGTTTATATATTAAAAAGTTTTATGGTGATCGGTTTATTTATTTACATGTGTAAAAATTGTGTTTATGATTAATTTATGATGATTGAAACAAATGCCAATCTAACACATAGTTAGCATATGAGTCAGCAACTTGATTATAATTTCTTGGAATGTGTATATATGTTATACTCTCAAATTGCCGTTCTAACAATCTCACACGTAAGAATCTCCTCAATAACGTCGGATCTCTAACATGGTACAAACCATTGAGCTGTGACACTACTAACTCTGAATCAAGACGTACCTCAAGAGAGAGAACACCATGCGAAATGGCATCCCATAGAAGCTCGATAACGGCACTATATTCAGCAACATTGTTGGAAGATGGCCGTAGACATACACCTCCTGAAGACAGTACATGACCCATAGGAGTATAAATCACCCAAGCAGCTGAGGCTAAGTGTTGAGTGTGACGGCTTGCACCATCCGCGAATCCTATGTAGGTGGGAGATTCCATTGACATCTGCCACAAGAAATGGAAACTAATCACAAACCCGATCACGATAAACAAGACCTAACTATGCAAAAAAGATGTACAATAATATACAACAAGCAGCCTTGGCTAAAGATCATGCATAGTATTTTTTGAGATAGAGCCTATTTCTAGGCTCCGCCAAGGCCGTCCCTTCGTAATCCACTAACTCGTAGGCACCCTTCTCTAACACACGCTTGACCACGTAAGGACCACGCCACATAGGATTGAACTTCCCTGCCCCCAAGGGTTCTTTCGATTGATCCCACAAAAGGACCAAGTCTCCCTCACTAAACACTCTCGGACGGACAGACTTATCATATTGGGCCTTTACGCGACGCTTATTAACCTCTATAGTCACCAAGGCATCTCTATGCTGCTCATCGAGTTGCTCAGGGTGAACCAAACGCTCCTCCAAAGGCGAAGTGTCTGGTAAGAGTTCCACGGCTAACTTCAACGAAGGAATCTCGCATTCAACCGACAATATCGACTCCACTCCATGCACAAGCTGATATGGAGAAAAACCAGTGGCAGTCTTTACCGCGGTTCGATATACCCACAAAGCAGGGTATAACATAATATGCCAATTCATCTTTCTTTGTGCGATGGTTCGTTGGAGAATGGACTTAAGTGATTTATTCACTGCTTCAACCTGTCCATTCGCTTGAGGATAGTAAGAAGAGGAGTGCTCTTGCTTATACCTTAACTTGGATGCCAACTCTTCCATCATACGATTCTGAAAGTGCGAGCCATGGTCAGTGACAAGCTCTCTCGGAATCCAAAACCGAGAAATGATTTGGTTGAATACGAAGTGAGCGGCTGTCTCACCGTCGGATTTTACTGTAGGCATTGCCTCAGCCCATTTCGTGAAGTAATCAATAGCCACTATGATATGATGGTGCCCCCCAGCCGAAGCTGGGTTGCAGTCCATAAAATCTATCCCCCATTTGGTGAAGGGACCGACGGTGATAATAGGGTGTAACAGGGCAGGCTTCGAGCGCATATTACGTGCGAACACCTGGCAAGGGTGGCACCTCTTGACCGCCTCAATACAATCCTTGAAGATCGACGGCCAGAAATAACCCGCTTTCAAAATATTGTGAGCTGTAGAAAGCCCAGATAAATGACCACCACACGCCCCTCCGTGGCAATCATTAAGCACTACCTTAGCCTCATCACGAGTTAAACAACGACGTAAAAGGGAATCTACTCCACGGCGGTACAAAGTATTGTCCACTATGAGGTAGTTCTTGGAGACGTGACGTAATCGTCATCGTTCATCTCGCGAGAGGTGAGTAGGGGTCCTCTGCGTTTACAGATATACTATGATATCTCTGTACCATGGGTCAGCCGTTGAGCTCCCCTTACGGAGATGAATTCCTATGGCTTGGGGTACCACAACAGACAACTAGACTCCAAAAATCAATCTTTCCCGATATGCAATAGAAATAAAATATCTAACACTAAAGGATCAAACCTCGTACCTTATTCCGAATGGTTGAAGTAGATCCCCGTTGAGCTTTCCAATCTTCAGCTTGAATTATTATAGCACGTCCTCAACAACAAGTAAACAATACAAGCATACTATATTTCATGGTGTTAGATCTATTCTAGCATATATAATCAATAATGTAAAAGCATTTGACATATTCCAATGGATACAATATTCATTCAAATACACATTACTGGACAGGAAAAGATATTTCTATTAATATGAATCAGAGATTACAAGTGACAACCTCTAACGGCATGTCTGCGAACCGAAGAAACTGAATCCCCCACTTGGGCCTCCACCATCTCAATCCTCCATCACTTCGATAGCAAGCTCACTAGCAAAAGGAAAGCTTGGGAAGAACACAACAGTGCTCCAAGGGACAAAGGGATGCAGACTCAAGCATAAGTTCTGGCAACAATGGACTATAGTTTCGTTACTCTCAATTCTCTCTTATGCTTTCAATGTCTCAATGGGTTCCTTATATAGCTTTTCAAAGGGATACTGAAAGGTCGAATCCGTGCAATCTCAAGGCATATGGAAGGCCAGGAGTCATATGAGTCAAATCCAAGTCAAGGAACGCTCCAAAAGGATTTGGATTATGTACACATCCCGATGTACGCGACTATAGAGGGAATATCCACGT
>LPNX010950537.1:10868-160567 GCA_001517045.1 Pseudotsuga menziesii | reverse complement strand
TCATATGAGTCGGATCCAAGTCAAGGAACGCTCCAAAAGGATTTGGATTATGTACACATCCCGATGTACGCGACTATAGAGGGAATATCCGCGTATGTACGTAGTTATCGAGGAAAAATCCGCGTATATCACTTTTCTTATGTTTTTAGGGATGGTCAAGGATACATCAAAAGACAAAAAGTGGTCCATAGGGGCTAATGAGTCTGCAGCAGGACAGGGGAAGTCCATACAATGTGTGATTCACCTAGTGTGGTGAAATCCGCTATAACAGATGCCCCCCAATGTATGAGATTAGAGGGGTTATACGATGGCCGAAATACATTATAAGTCCATCCCAGAAGTGAAGTGATGAAGGTACCCAAATGGAAGACCAGCCACCCAATCAGCATAGTACAATAATACAACTCTGCATATAACTGCAAATACATATAGCAGTCCCGGATACATAAGAGTACAATGGCCATGAATAGGCATGAAACATGATAACACATATGTGGTCATCGCCACGTACAATTTCTCTCCGTAACAGAATTGGCGACTCCGCTGGGGATATCATTCCTATGGCTTGGGGTACCACAACAGACAGCTAGACTCCAGAAATCAATATTTCCCGATATGCAATAGAAATAAAATATCTAACACTAAAGGATCGAACCTCGTACCTTATTCCGGACGGTTGAAGTAGATCCCCGTTGAGCTTTCCAATCTTCAGCTTGAATTATTATAGCACATCCTCAACAACAAGTAAACAATACAAGCATACTATATTTCATGGTGTTAGATCTATTCTAGCATATATAATCAATAATGTAAAAGCATTTGAAATATTCCAATGGATACAATATTCATTCAAATACACATTACTGGACATGAAAAGATGTTTCTATTAATATGAATCAGAGATTACAAGTGACAACCTCTGACGGCACGTCTGCGAACCAGAGAAACTGAATCCCCCACTTGGGCCTCCACCACCTCAATCCTCCATCACTTCGATAGCAAGCTTACTAGCAAAAGGCAAGCTTGGGAAGAACACACCAGTGCTCCAAGGGACAAAGGGATGCAGACTCAAGCATAAGTTCTGGAAAAAATGGACTATAGTTTCGTTACTCTCAATTCTCTCTTATGCTTTCAATGTCTCAATGGGTTCCTTATATATCTTTTCAAAGGGATACTGAAAGGTCGAATCCGTGCGATCTCAAGGCATATGGAAGGCCAGGAGTCATATGAGTCGGATCCAAGTCAAGGAACGCTCCAAAAGTATTTGGATTATGTACACATCCCGATGTACGTGACTATTGAGGGAATATCCACGTATGTACGCAATTATCAGGGAAAAATCCGCATATATCACTTTTCTTATGTTTTTAGGGATGGTCAAGGATACATCAAAAGACAACAAGTGGTCCATAGGGGCTAATGAGTCTGCAGCGGGATAGGGGAAGGCCATACAATGTGTGATTCACCTAGTGTGGTGAAATCCACTATAACAGATATTTACAATATGTCAGCACAGTGTTTACAATAATGCCTGCAAGGGGCTTCAATAATGCGCACAAGGGGCTTGGGATATCCTTGCAAGCGGCTTGAATAATGCTCGCAAGGGGGTGAAAGTAAGAAGATAAGGAAACCCTCACACCCATAAGACCAAGGTGTACCATAAAGGTGGATAACCAACCCCGTTCACCCATAGTACCAACAAGACCAAGGACTTTAATATTTGTCAAGCTATCAAAGAGTCATTTCACATATTTAAGTGAAATCATTGTTTAAAATTTTAAAATGTTCACATTGTATATATTGCATGGATATTGGAATATTTTCATATAGATATAACTTGGTATGAAGTCATGTTTTATTCTCAAACTTTAAGGATACCCAGTTTTAACTTGGTATCTTGGACTAATCATTATATTTTCCTTTCCCTAAAAGATTTGGACTAGTTGGAATATCTTGATGATGTGATATCCTACATTTTGAGATCTTTTGCTTGAAACTTAGGAGCATTGATTCGGTGAGTGGACGAAGAATATTCATTAGATGTATAATAACATTAGTATGGATGGATGGGATGCTAGGAACCCCATCCCCTTGTACCAACTCTTTGCATGCAAGAACCCCATCCCTTAAGTACAGTCTTGTTATTAGCTTAGATATAATTTAGCTTCTTATAGTTACTTACGGTACGGTTCAAATAACCTACAGTGCTACGGCTTCGCTTATGCTCCGTCGCACAGACAGTATGGTTTGTAGTAGGTATGACTAAATTTAGTAAGTATGAGGTTTAGGTCTAGTGCATAGGTTAGGATAGTCCCACAAAAGTGTGATTTCCCAAGGCTAGTCCCAAGGAGTATGTATGAGGCCATAGGTTCCAAAGGAAGAGTTTTGGGAGGTTCCTAATTCATAGGTGTGATTCATAGGGTGGGTAAAAAGGAAGGCTGAAAAGTATGTTTCAAATACATATGTTATAATCTGCGGTCCCCAAGGCGTAGGTATGATGCTGAGTTTTCAAAGTGTTTTACTCACAAGGATGAGTGTATAGGCTGGAAGGTCTAGTGAAGAATTATAGTTCAAATTATTTCTATTATAAACGTTCATATCCAAACATGATAAGCAACTAAGCACTAGCTCAATGGTCCTTACAACCCTCGTTGTAAAGGCCAGTAGAATCCCATACCTCACTGGATAAGCTCTTGGTCATCATTTATCCTCCTCACCTAACCAGACCGTACCATCCCATACCTAAATGAACCAGTATCAAGCCAGATAGTACGAGGCATTAAATCCCTTACAAGAAAAGACAAGATTGTATATCTATCCACTATCCATAAGCGGGGTTGATTGTTAGGGCTTATAGGAAGTAGGTGAATCATTTTTGTATAAAACCATCCATCCTAATCAATCTGTACAGGGAATATAAGAGAAAACCCTGACTGTATCTATCAATAAAAACAAAATTGTATCTATCCACATTGTATATCTATCCACTATCCATAAGCGGGGTTGATTGTCAGGGTATGTAGTAGCAAGGTTTATAGTAAGTAGGTGAAGTATTTTTTTGTATAAAAACATCCATCCTAATCAATCAGTTGCGGGCAGATAGGAGAAAACCCTAACTGTATCTATCAATAAAACCTTGACTAGAAAATGAGTTAATGTATTAAATGAAATCAATTGATTTACCGAATACATCTTTGCAAGCAAAAAATATACTTATACGGGATCTTGGTCCAAATGCTACCTTAGCCTATTCTTTCCCTGAAGCCGTAGTGACCTTCACCTTTTCTTATGGGTCTCGATCTCAATCTCTAAATGTCCCTCTGCACATATTTTGGATATGAATGGGTTGGACATCATTGAGGATAGAAAACCACCAAATCTGGGATACAATTAAAATTGAGTTGATGCCGACCCCCACCCAATAAAAAGTGCCCTATAGGAAGAACCCGTACTACAAAAATTGAGTCAAACAAGAAATTGATCTGTGTCTAGTGCAACTTAAGGGGTTCGCCACACTCACAAGATAGCTTTCTGGTTGTGTCAATGAAGGGATTCATTGAACGAACAAGAGATGCCTCCTCTGCAACCTTGGAACCTCCTTTGCAACCCCAGAACCTCCATTGTGACCTTGGGCCTAGTTCGTGGGTGAGGTAAGTTAAAAACCTCTTCGGCAACCTTGGAACCTCCTCTGCGACCTTGGGCCTAGTTTGTGGGAGAGGTAAGTGAAAGCTGTATATTTTATTTGTCGCGACGGAGGGGAGGTAAGATGGATAGTTTTAAATGTTTATTCTTTTTTAATTTTTATTATTTATGTTTATTATTTTTAAAGTTTATTAATATTTTAATGTTTATTATTACTTTAATGTTTTTTTTTAATGTGATTTATTACCTTTCCTTGAATTCAATAAGTCCCCTACACCTCTTTGGGAAAGGATAAAGCCAGGGACTTATTCCAGCAACATGAAGGCAAGGTAGCAGACCAACCAGGTTAAACTTAAGATGAGAGATGTTTGTTTGGGATACAAGGTACTATATTACAAATTTAATGACAATGTCAATGATGATGAAAATGATGACATCAATACTTATGATCATCACCATCACCATCACCACCATATTGATCATCATCATCATCACCATCACCACCATATTGATAATCAGCATCATCATCATGATCATTGTCATCGTTATTATCATAAACATTGTCATTGTCATCGTCAATGATCATCACCATCGTCCTAAACAACATGATCATCATTGTCGTCCTCATCATCATCATCATAAACAACACCATCAACAACATCATCGTTAGTGACGATGATGATGATGATGTTGTTGATAACGAAATTATCGTTTTTGTCGTAGTCAGGAGGATTATCGTGATCAATGTCTTTATGTCCATCATCGTCATCATAGAGAACATCATCGTCAATAGACCCTTTCTTGAAAAAAAAAATCATATGAGTGTAATATGGTGACCATTTCGAAGTTTGACACATAGAGGATGCTTAATAAAGACCATCTCATGGTTCTTATTTCCTCTGCCATTGTCAAAGGCCACACTACAACATGAAAAAACAAAATAGTGGGTGAAGGTATGAAGGTATTGTGAACTAGGGTGGTTTATTTTTGTTTTTGGGAGCTATGAGTATGGGAGGGATTTAATTTTGGTGCCTGTGGATACATCCACTATCGAAAAGACTTGAGACAAGGATAGGTATGTAATAAGGTTAGATGGAATTCATTGTATAATACAATTTATTTCGTACAAATCTTTAAATCTTGAAAATGTGTAAAATTCATTTAATTACAACCTTGATAAATAGGAAATTGAACACGAAATTGTTCTTGTCTTCTTATTATTTTTAAAATTTCTTCTAACATAGAAACCATTTTTTATATATAATTAGGCTTATTCAATAGATCCTAGAGTGGGTAGTTACAAATTATGGATCACATGTGTTAATGGTTAGGAAATAGTGTTTATAAGGTATAGGGTTTAGATATTATAGTATTCACAAGCACAAGAATTAGGATTTATAAACATTTTTCAAGTTTTAAGGGTATTAGATGATAGGATCTATAACTTACAACTTAATAATTATTAGGAGTGACAAGTTATCAATTGTTGAGTTGAAAAACTATGGAAGCAAAGGGGTCATAAGGGATTATCAAAGTTAAAAGTATACTGGTTGCAAGGTTTTGTCTTATCAATGATTAGGGGTTATGAACCTATTAATTAGTAATAGGTAATTTCTATAACTACTAACTTTTACCTTTTATAACCCCTTAGGTGCACCACCACATTAATGCACACATAAATGAAGATAGTAGACAATGAACATAGTTCATAGGATATATCCCCATATCAATTATGTATGATGGTTCTCATCTATCACTAGTACATGTGAACATTTTTCCTGCGGAAAATCATCGCTAGGTTCGTGATGATGATGATTGAGATTATTCTAATGAGTATGAACATGATCATAATGATGAAGATGAACATGATTATGATGATGATGATAACATTGATGACGATGATGATTATAACATTGATGATGATGAGGCTGAGGATGAGGATGAGGTTGACTATGATGTCGATGATAAAGAAGGTGATGATGATGATGATGATGATACCATTGATGATCATAAATATGATGATGATGATGGTTGTGATTATTCTAATGAGGATGAACATGATGATGATGATTGTGATTATTCTAATGAGTATGAACATGATGAGGATGAATAAGATGAACATGATGATGATGATGATGATAACATTGATGACGATGATGAGGCTGAGGATGATGGCGATGATGAAGATGGTGATGATGATGATGATGATGATGACAACAACGATGACAACGATGATGATGACAACGACGACGACAACGATGATCATAAAGATGAAAATGGTGATGGTTACGATTATTCTAATGAGGATAAACATAATGATAATGATTTATATTATTCTAATGAGTATGAACATGATGATGATGATAACATTGATGACAATGATGATTATAACATTGATGATGATGAGGCTAAGGATGAGGATGAGGTTGATTATGATGTTGATGATGACGATGACGAAGATGGTGGTGGTGATGATGATGATGATGATGATGATGATTATGATTATGATGATGATTATGATACTATTGATGATCATAAAGATGAATATGATGATGGTTGCGATTATTATAATGAGGATGAACATGATGATGATGATTGTTATTATTCGAATGAGTGTGAACATGATGATGATGATGATGATAAAATTGATGATGACGATGAGGCCGAGGATGAAGATGAGGTTGATTATGATGATGATGATGACGGTGATGAAGATGGTGATGATGATGATGATGTAGATGGTGATGATGATGATGATGATGATGACAACGATGATGACGATAATGAAGATGTTGATGATGACGATGATGATGGTGTTGATGATGGTGATGATGATGATGATGATGATGCTAATGAGGAAGACAGTGAGGATGAAGATGACGATGATTATGATGATACCATTGATGATGATGATGGTTATGATACCATTGATGATCATAAAGATGGTGATGATTATGATGATACCATTGATGATGGTGGTGGTTATGATATATTGATTATCATAAAGATGAAGATGATGATGGTTGTGATTATTATAAGGAGGATGACCATGATGATGACGATGATGATAATATTGATGATGTTGAGTGTTATAACATTGATGATCATGACTCATCATCATCTTCTTCTTCTTCATTTGTATCATCATTTGGTCCATAATCGCTATTATTGAAAGGATCGCTCATATCAACATCATCATCAACGCCATTTTTGGTTATATATTCAACATCAATATCATCATCGAGTACAAAATTGTTTTCTATGTCATTTGGATGATCAAATTCTTCATCTGACACATCTATGGTGGCCAAATGCTCCTAATCTGCATCACCTTCTTATTCGACATTGTCTTCTTCCTGATATGGATTATACTTGACCAGTATTCCTCTTGGATCATATCTAACAATGTATGACCAACCTACTTTACTTGGCACCTCTAAGTAAAATACATGATCACATTGAATTGGAAGAACATAAGGCTCTGTACCCAGTTCAAGTGCCCTTCTATTAACCATGGTAAATCCAATTTACACTGAACACATGTTATAATTGTGCAATGGAATGGAATGAACGATGTACACTAAACAATAAAAATTTCAAATAAAACTGATAAGTATTGATCAGTAAATTACAACATTAATCTTCATTAATTCCAGCAGTATACAGCAATGTTACAATAAGGAGAATTTGAATCATGTGCATAAGATTAGAATCTACCAACTCAATTTTGACTTACTGGCTAACTAGAAGTGTCTGAATCACCATTGGAGATCACTAGTCTAACTCCACATGTCTAATTCATTCTATCAATCAATTAAACTAGTTAAACTGATGAGGTAGGTGAGAAATGGTGCCTACTCCCATGCAACCATGCAATACTGGCGCTAACTGAATTGAAGGGAATCTAACTAAATGTAACTGGAGCTTAACTTAGCATAACTACATACCAACTACAACCAACTGATGGTGGCACTCGGAGTGGCTCCTAAAGTGTATGGGTTGGCATCGGTGGCACCAAATGGCACACTAGTGGCACCAATAGCACCAATTGCACCAATATCATAGTGACACCAAAATCTAGCAAATGACTCCTAAGTTAGGAAAAACGATCTAATATACTATATATGGACAAGGGAGGATTATATATTCCTAACAACACCCCCCCCTAATCCTAACTTGGACAACTTTGGGCCCTGGCAACTAGGCCAACAGTCACCCATTACAATCTAAAAGAATTAAAAAAATACTTAATAAACCGAGGAAAATGAGGAAAACCTCATGGGAAAAAAAACCCCTCAAAATAAGTAGGATCATGGAATACAAGTTATTCTTAGGAGAAAAAAACTTCCTCTTTGGGAAATAATTTTCGAAAACTCTGCTGCAATTTCCAGTACTATGCAGCAGGATGGTTCTTATGTCAAGTAACATCCTGAAGTTGTGCATGTGAACCTCTCAGTGTTCTTCTGATCCGATGGATTTTGTATGTGTTTCTTCTTTTTGGAGGAGGAAAGGAATTATCAATTTTCTTCTTCTGTGGGCCAAATGGTTGATCATTCGTTATCATCAAGTAGCACTTTCCTAGAACCTTGTTGCACCACTCTGTAGAGAGTGAATATGTGTGAGAGAGAGAGACATGCTTATTCTAGTACTGGGACCTTGTTCTCCTTCTGTCTTCTAGATTCTCAATACCATCCCCGGCTGCAACAATGAGCTTTTGGGCCCATTTAGGATTAGGCCAATAATTTGGGATGGGAGTTGGATCTAGATATAGAATCTCATGAGGTTCAGCCTCGATATCAAGATCATGTTGATCTTGTTCCTCTTCATCTGAATCGAAAACATGTGACAAAATATCATCACCAAAAGGTAGTGGAAGAGTGGTTATACCTTCTTGTGCTTCGGGTGGTGGTAGATCAAACAATTGATCTTCTTCAAACTAGACATTGTTCTCAATGAAACAATTCCTAGTTGCAAGTTCCATAAACTTATATGCTTTTGCATCCTTAGTATATCCCAGCAGTATGCATTCGTTATTCTTGGATTTGAAGGCATTTCTCTTTTCAATGGGTATTCTATCCCAAGCTTTGGAACCAAAAACTCTCAAGTGAGAGACATTAGGATTATGCCCATGTAGTGCTTCGAGTGGATTGGCCCCAAGCACTTATTTATGAGGCACTCTATTATGTATGTATGAAGCATGGTTTATAGCTTCTACCCAACGAGAAGGGGGAATATTCTTGTCTTGGAGAACACAGGTTGCCATCTCCTTCAATGATCTATTTTTCCTCTCAGCGACACCATTATGTTGTGCTGTGTATCTGTTGGAGACATTTACCACCTTACACACTCATTTTGATCAATTTGGCCTAGTTACACCACTATCCTAAGTATTATTGGCTTAGTTAACATCAATGGAGCATTAAATGTCATCAGCTAGATCACATCCACGCCTACCTTCAGTCAAGGAGGCTAACTTAGCCTTCTCCTACATTCGGGGAGGCTAACTGGAGCACTCCGGGGGTGATTTGAGTGATATTAATGCACCCAATTGCTAACTGGTGGTTACAATCAGTTAAAAAGGGTAGTGAGGGCACCTCCCTTCATTAAATTGATCATTTAATGAATATTTAATGAACTGGAGTCAACAGGGGCACCTCCAACCACTTCTGATGTTTAGTTACACTTTAGTTAACCTCAGCGAGTTTCATTTGAGTCATTGAAGCGCTAGCACTTGATGGTTGGCTTGATATGACATGTGTCTAATCTCTTTCAATTGAGACTCAGTCATTTATTGCACTCTGACTTCAGTTAGGGCTCAGTTGAGTCAATTAGGGTTTTGATCAGTGGTTAACTTTAGTGTTGACTGTGGCTTACATTCAGTTAAGCTAGACTCACTCATTCAATTCAAATGACCTCCTTAGGAATTCAAATTGCTTCTCATTCATGCTTGTAGCACGACATTGTAATGTAATTTCTCATTCTTTGTGTGAATATACAGAGCGGCTACTCATTTTATAGTTCGATTACACCATTTCATGAGTTATTTGTTGACTAATCTTTGATGACATTGATGTTTAGTCCCTAGATCAATGTGCAAGATTAATATGGTATCAGAGCTCACAGTGGGACGAAGCTCTATCTCTCAAAAACAAGCTTTTTGACATATTTCTGCATGAAAATTGAGCAATAGCTCAAAAATACAGCACTGCACCAGAATCCAAGGCTTACCACTTAATACCCCAAGTAAAGAACTTGTTAATCAAGCTTGCTTGATTGACTATGCTGGGTGTGATGAAAGCCTAAAATGCGCAGTCTGTCTGACCTTACATTGCCCTTTCTGTTGTGATTTTCAGGTTTTCTACAGGTGAAGCATTCGCTCCAACAAATCCAGATGGCCTCCTCAGTAGATCTTTTGACTCCATACGAGTTCCACTCATGGAAAGGTGAGATGGAGATTCAGTTGCACTCTAGAGGACTCTATAGAGTCACCATGGACACTGAAGATGATCCTGTTTCTGCCATAGAAAAATCAAGATTCTTGAACAATAAGGATGAAGCATTCGGTTTCTTGTGCCTCTCTATTTCCGGGGATCTTCTTTTCCATCTTGCGGGATTGAAGACTCCAAAAGAAATATGGGACAAATTGGAAAATCTATATGGAAAGCAAGATGACTTGAGAGTTTACCAGCTCGAAAATGAATTGATGTCTCTCCATCCCTCCAATTTCGAGACTCTGAATGACTTTTTCACAAAGTTCAAGCACACTGTTTTACTCTTGAACCAATGCAAAGTGGAGAAGGCGACTGATCAGTTCATCCTCACCATACTCTCCAAACTTGGGGCTGATTATTCATTTTTTGTTTCTACATTCTGTGCGGGGAAGCTCACAACCCCTGGATGGAAGATGCCTACACTCAATGCCTTCATTGAGTCCCTAACAAGTGAACATGACAAGCTTGTCCAGATGGGGATCATCAGATCTTCCCGTGATCAAGCCCTCCATGTCTCAGGGCCCAAAGATCTAAAAGGTAAAGGAAATCAGCAGAAGAACCCAAAAACTAAATTTGATGCTCCTAATCCTAGAGTTGAAAACCAGCAGCATGATGAGTCTTCCGGCTCAAGGAAGAACAAAGGAAAAGGGCACCATGGCAAGGAAAAATTCAAGTGTTCATACTGCGGGAAGGGCTTCCACCCTGAACATGCTTGCATGAAGAAGAAGCTTGATGAAGCTACCTCTCTCCTTGAGATAAATCACATCAATCTTCTGGAAATCTTTCGGAGGAGAGATCAGCAACATCGGGAACCACAGCATGAAAGAGGTCATGCCCTCATGGAAAGCACTTCGAAGTCCAAAGCACTCTTGATTGACTCTGGAGATTCAAACCACATGATGGATGAAAGAGACTCCTTTTCATCCTTGGAGACTGGAAAATCCATTCCCATCCACATGGGAGATGACTCCACCATCATTTCAGAAGGACAAGGTACTGTTGATCTTGAAAATGGTTTTTTTTCAAATGCTTTGTATGTACCGTCTCTGGCATCAAATCTCCTTAGTGTCTATCAAATGACACATACTGGAGTGCCAAAGAGAGTTTCTTTCAGCCCAAATGATGTTGAGATAACGGATCTTGCATCTGGGAAACTTGTTGCTAAAAGCCTTGCAAACCAGCATGCAAAATCCTATGAGTTCTCTCATTTTGTTGCGGATGCAAATCCCACCGCTTTGCTAACTCATGGAAATGAGGTTAGTATGCTGTGGAATGAGAGTTTTGGCCATCTTAATTTCAAATACTTGCAGCAATTATAGAAAAAATCCATGGTTGAAGGCCTCCTGGTCATCAAGGCAACCACGGGAATTTGCAAGGGCTGTGTGATTGGAAAACACCCTGAGCAAAAGTTCGATCGGGGGAAGGCAAACTGAGCTACATGCATATTGGGGCTAATCCATTCTGATATTAGTGGTCTGATGCCTATCACATCCATGAATGGATCAAGGTATCTTCTTACTTTTATTGATGATTTTTCAAGGTACACATGGGTCTTCTTTCTCAAAAATAAGTCTAAAGTATGTGAAAAAATTTCTGAATTGAAGGCCTTGATCGAAAATGCCTCTGGGCTTAAGATCAAGATCTTGAGATTTGATAATGGAGGGGAGTATGTTAGTAATGAGTTTCTATCAAGATCTTGAGATTTGATAATGGAGGGGAGTATGTTAGTAATGAGTTTCTACACATATGCTCCCAAAGTGGTATTCATGTCCAACATTCAATTCCATACACTCCCCAGCAGAATGGAGTAGCGGAAAGGAAGAATCGGTCTCTCAAGGAGATGACCACCTGTATGTTGGAATCAAAGAAGCTTGCTGCAAATTTGTGGGATGAAGCCATGCATTCTGCAGCATACATTTAGAACAGTGTGCTACACTCATCTGTGAAAAGGAAGACTCCTTTCAAAGCAAACTTCGGACACAAGCCAGATGTGTCGAACCTGAGGGTGTTTGGGTCCACTGCATGGGCCCGGATTTCGCTTGATAAAAGAAGGGCTTTGCAACTACAAAGCATAGAATGTCTATTTATTGGGTATCCTAATGAATCTAAAGGTTTCAATATGTTGGATATCAAAACCAAACATATCATCATTGAGAGAAGTGTCAAGTTCGATGAGCCACTTCAGGAGGTGGAACTAGTGAAGGAGAAAATTGTTGAATTTCCTTTCTATTCTACTGAATATTTGGATAATGAAATTGGGGGTGATGACCCTGATTTGGATCCTATGATTTATGATATCAGTGTGCAGCAATCATCAGATGTTGAATCAGAAACTGAAGTGCAAAATCATCTTCCTACATGGGCCCGACAGACACTCTCCTCCGCAGGAGATAACATTGGAAATCCGGATGATCCAAGTAGAACCTGGTCTGATTTCCAAAGAGCAGGTATTGTGCTCTCTTGTCCTAATAATTTGCTGTCCAAAACTTGCTATTTGATGATTATTTCAGACCCAAAATCCTACTACCATGCTTGGAAGTATCCTAGATGGCAAGTTGCCATGGATGAAGAGATGAATTCTCTTCAGAAAAACACTACTTGGGAGCTAGTTTCTCTTCCTCCGGGAAGGAAATTGGTTCAATGCAAGTGGGTGTTTTGGACCAAGGTTGCTGCTGATGGAAGCACCTATAAATATAAGGCAAGGCTGGTGGCAAAATCTTTCTCTCAGGTCCAAGGAGTGGACTACCATGAGACCTTTCCACCGGCTGCAAAAATGGACTCCATCTGCCTAGTTTTGGCAATTTCAGCATCTAAGCACTAGGAAGTGCATCATATGGATGTTCAGTCAGCCTTTCTACATGGAAATATTCATGAGGATATATACATGAAGTATCCTGAGGGATACATCACTGATCCATCTTTGGTTTGCAAGCTAAAGAAGTCACTATACGGGTTAAAACAGACCCCAAGAGAGTGGTATTCCAAGATGGATGCCTTCCTTCTCTCGCAAAACTTTCGAAGGTATAGATCAGATACAAATGTGTATTTACAGCAGTCTGATGGTAATCTAATTATTATTGTTTTATATGTTGATGACTTGCTGATAACAAGTAGCACAGTCGCCTCCATTTCAGCCATCAAAACTGCTCTCCACAATACTTTTGAAATGAGTGATTTGGCGCTCCTAAAACAATTTTTGGGGCTCAAAATTGAGCAAAATTATGATGGGATAATGGTCACTCAGTCCAAATACATTTCATACCTGTTATTCAAGTTTAACATGGCTGAATGTAGGCCTACACCATTCCCTTTCCTTTCAGGTATTAGCCTTGAATAAGGAAAAATCACACCTCCCATGGACTGCACTATCTCTCGACGGCTAATTGGTAGCTTGTTGTACTTGACACATTCTAGGCCTGATATCTGTTATGCCATGAATACTGTATCAAGATACATGCATCAGCCTCATGATATTCATTGGAATGCATCCAAAAGGATCCTCCAGTATATTCAGGAAACCAGGACCTACAGCATTCACTATGTTGTAGACTCTGAGCTAGAGCTGGTTGGATACACATATTTCAATTGGGAGGGTGATTCTATTGATTGGAAGTCTAATTTTAGATAATTCCTCATGTTTGGTGGTGGCCCCATTTGTTGTTCTAGTAAAAATCAAGCTGCCATAGCACTATTTTCAGCAGAGGCCGAGTATCGAGGAGCGGTGAATGCTTGCATCCAAGCAGTTTGGTTGAAAGTCATTCTTTCAAAGTTTGATCTTGGTAGTACTTTGTCCACTGTCCTATTTTATGACAATCAAAGTGCTATTAAGATATCCATAGATCCAGTTACCAGGCAGAGGACCAAGCATGTAGAGATCCACATGCACTATATCAAGGAGCTAGTGCATGACAGGACCATCATTCTACAATACTGCCCGACTAATGAGCAGACTGCAGACATCTTCACCAAGAGATTTTCAAAAAAGAAGTTCACTTACCTCCGTTCACTGTTGGGGGTGAGTTCATCAGGGTGATTTAGACTACTTTCAGTGTTCATCTTGAGGGGGGGGGTTTCCCACTGGGTTTTCCCTCTTTTCCTCACTTAGCTTGTTTTTGAGCATTTTTTCAGTTTCAGCATTATACAGGGTGACCTATGGCCTTAGTTTTTAGAGCCCTAGCATTTTTATGCATTTGTGTTTTCTAAACATTCCTGAGTATAGCTTAAGGGGGGGTGTTGGAGACATTTACCACCTTACACACTCATTTTGGTCAATTAGGCCTAGTTACAGCACTATCCTAAGTATTATTAGCCTAATTAACATCAGTGGAGCATTAAATGTCATCAGCTATATCACATCCATGCTTACCTTCAGTCAAGGAAGCTAACTTATCCTTCTCCTACATTCGGGGAGGCTAACTGGAGCACTCCGGGGGTGATTTGAGTGATATTAATGCACCTAATTGCTAACTGATGGTTACAATCAGTTAAATAGGGCAGTGAAGGTGCCTCCCTTCATTAAATTGATTATTTAATGATTATTTAATGAACTGGAGTCAACAGGGGCGCCTCCAACCACTTCTGATGTTCAGTTACACTTCAGTTAACTTCATCGGGGTTCATTGGAGTCATTGAAGCGCTAGCACTTGATGGTTGGCTTGCTATGACATGTGTCTGATCTCTTTCAGTTGAGACTCAGTCATTTATTGCACTCTAATTTTAGTTAGGGCTCAGTTGAGTCAATTAGGGTTTTGATCAGTTGTTAACTTTAGTGTTGACCGTGGCTTACATTCAGTTAAGCTAGACTCACTCATTCAATTCGAATGACCTCCTTAGGAATTCGAATTGCTTCTCATTCATGCTTGTAGCATGACATTGTAATGTAATCTCTCATTCTTTGTGTGAATATACAGAGCAGCTGCTCATTCTGTAGTCTGATTACACCATTTCATGAGTTATTTGTTTATTAATCTTTGATGAGATTGATGTTTAGTCCCTAGATCAATGTGCAAGATTAATAGTATCGAACTAAGTGCTCCATTCGAATCCCCTTTGATTCACAATAATGCTGAAAATATATTTTAATGTATTCACCTCCATTATCTGATATTATGGACTTCATCTTTTTCCTGAAACTATTCTTAATCAAATATTTTAAAACTTAAAAAATTCCAAATACTTCTGATTTTTGTTTCATGAAATATACCGGCAGAACCTAGAACAATCATCAATAAAAGTAAGGAAATACCTGAAACATTTATGTTGTGGGTATTGGTCCTAACACATCACTGTGTATCAAATCAAGTGTAGAGGTAGCTCTAGTTGCCTTCCCGACTAGAGATATTAGAAATTGAGATGCCCAAATATCTCATGCCATATCTTGTTGGTGTTGTTAGCGTGAGTCAATAGAGTTGTAGGATGTGAAACAGGAAAAACATGAGAGAAATCATAAGCCATTGAGGCATGGTTAGAAAACCATTTTGCTATGATATTTCAAGTAGATTTTTTTGTGATTTCACCTGAGTCAAAGTCGAATGTAACTCTCTTTGGATTTCTAGTATGGGTCATTTGATCAACAGAAAACAAATTAGCTACAAGAGAGGGCACATAGAGAACATTCTTGAACTTACCATGATAGATTTTAACTGAACCTCTTCCTGCTACTGGGATTTGGGAGTCATCTCCCATGTGAATTTTAGGTCCTCCTGATAGAGTGAGAGTGGAGAAGGATTCCTTGGAGGAAACCATGCGGTTGGATGCTCCAAAATCTATCAAGTAAGATTTCGACTAAGTAAGGCATGACATCTCTCATGATCTTTTGTCGGTGGTCCAACATTAGACTTCTTTGCTCCTTATGGAAGAGAAATATTGTTCTCTTCAAGGAGGGCTAACAATTGGTCAATCTGCTTCTTCATGCACTGGCTTTCAGGATGAAGGCCTCTCATACATAATGGACATCTAGTATTTTCAAACTTTTTCTTTTTCTTGGAGATAGAGGCTCTTTCGAAAGATTTATGATTCTCTTTTGGATTCAAATCAGAGGCTTTGGGATCCTTCCCCTTGTGATTCCCTTTGGCTTGCACATTGGTTGAGTCTGACATTAGAAGATATTGAGTCTTGGAAGTTTGAAGCACTCCCATTTGAACCAACGTATCCTGCTCTTGTATTAAGGACTCAGCAAACCCATCTAGAGAAGTAATCTTCCAATTGGGGATGGAAGATCTTCTGGAATGGAATGTGGAGACAAAGACAGAGTACTCTGAGAAAATCTTGCTCAATACTGATAGAACCAGTTTCTCATCTTTTCTCTCTATCCTGCATTGTTTACATTGCAGTTTTAGTGATTTGAATTTTGTGAAAAACTGTTGGGATGCAATGCAATGAGCTCATTCTCAAATATGTGCCCTTGAATCTCATCTTGTTTTCCAAATAAGAATTCAAGATTATCCTAAGATTCCTTAGAAGTCTTCAATCCTTCAAGGTGAAAGAGAAGATCCTGAGATATGTGAGTGCATAGGAATCCAAATGCTTCATCCAACCGATTCAAGAACTTATTTTTCTCAGTAAGGTGATGGGGCTCTGGCTCTCTGCCCATTGTCATCCTAAATAGGCCAAGCTTGCATAAGGAGACTTGCATATTGTTATCCTGTGAAATGGCACTTCTTCGTCTAAGTATTGGCACTCAATGTGTCAGTACACAAAAGGACAAAATGGATGGAAGTGGCCAAACCCATATAGATGTGCATGTGTCTTCATATATATCATCGTGCCAACCTTACCTATTTTTTTAAGGTGATTAAGGAGAATTCATGACTATTTCCATTGAAACTTGCGAATCATTCGTGAGTATTGACATTACAACCCGTGAATACATTATCAAGGTTTGTACATGCGGGTTTCCCTTATAAAAGTCATGTATCACACGCGACCTGCTAGTATCAATAGTCGTGAATGCCCTAATCCAAAAAATTAAAAAATTAAAACAAGTTTAGTCGAGGACGGTTGGGCTCCTAATCCTAACTATCCCAACTTCTCCAACCATCTCAACCTTCGTAACCTCTCTCTTTCCTCAAGTATAAATAGAGGGTAGGGGTCGAGGCTAAACATCATCAATTCTAGAGAAATGTTATGTTGGTGGATTGCTTTTGGAGATCTTGGAGCAACAGAACTCAGTTTCCTTGGCTAGCAGAGGAGCACTTGTTTCAAATATTGGTTGTAATCTTCCATCACTTGTTTATCAATAAAGAGAGACTTTCTTCCAATTTGTGTCTTTGCACTCTTATGTGTTATGATTTTTGAATTATCTTGTTATTTCATTTCACGCATATTATTTCATTACTATTCTATATAATATATAAGATATTGCAGGAAATGTTTGTCTCTTTGCAGATGTGAAGATTCCCTAGAAGCTCTTGGAGAAATTTGGATTGAAGAAGAAAGATAGGATCAATCTCCTTAAACAAGGTAGACCTATTTTCTTCCTTCATTCACTGTCAAATTCTCAAATGGATGAATGTCTACAAGTTTATTTAGTATGTTGGTAACCCCATAGACCTTAGGTTATAAGGTTGTATTCTTCTAAATAATAGAACTGGGGACTCCACTAAGGAGTCCAACTTGTTTTAGGTCCATTCCTTTGGTTTTATTTCAGTTTTTCTCTGATTGATCCTGTGAATGATTTGTTTTGATTCTACCTTTAGTTTGCAGTTCTTAATGCTCAGAACCTTTGGGTCGTTTATTTTTCTCTTTGAAAATGTTGACTGTATTCGCGACCTATAAATATATACAGTCACGAATTGTCCATTGTATTTGTGGGTTGCTTCAGTAACAGTCGTGTATGGTACACAGGCTTTCTTGATTACAGATGTGAATTTCATGTAGGTGTCTGTTAGTTTGTAAGGTTTTGCTTGTCCTTATCTTTTTTATCCTTCAGGTTCCTGTTAGGGTTCTTATTTAGCATTGTATTGTAGCTTTGGGTGTATACATTTCACTGGTTGTTTGTTAAGTCAAGTATTTTTTAGTAAGTTTGGTCTGACTTCTTTGTTTGTGAATGTGTTGGCTCCTTCCTGCTTGGCTTTCTTGGTCTGAATGCTTGCGTCATTTTTGTCACTGGTGTCTATCAGTCCTTTAATGACACTGATATACTTAGGATTTATTTTCAGTAGTCTAAGTGAGTCATTCTTTCCATCTTTCATTAGAGGAAATTTGAGGTCTAAAATGGGCCTCCAAAGGAAAGTAGTAAAATAATAGTTAAATTAATAAAATAATGTTTATTAATTTTGGAGGAAGAAAGAAAAAAACTACTATTTTTGTTCGTATTTTCAACATATCTCCATGTGTTTTTACTCAAATTTCGATCGAGAGGGCTCGTTGGATGCAGAATTTAATTCTGCATCCAACGAGTACCCACATTGCATACTTTTGATGGACCTCGCTATCCCAAAAACAAGAAATAACTGAAAAACGTGACGAGCCTCCAGATCGAAATTTGGGTAAAAACACACGGAGATATGTTGAAAATACGAACAAAATTAATAGTTTCCTTTATAACAAATATTTCAAGTCAACCATTATGGTTGACTAATTCTATTGGTTCTTGATTTCCAACTCACAAGAATTTATTGTTTGCTTGTTTTCTTATAAGGCCCATTTCAAACCCCAAATTTCCTCTAATGTGGATCTATTAGTCTTTGTAAGTCAATAGTTTGGTCAAGTCTAGGGTTTGAGTCATCTTTTCCTGATTGGTTGAAGATTGTTACTATAGGGTCTGACTGCTAAAATTTACATTTATATGATCATATTGTTTAATTTGCTCAAAGTGCATTCCGTTGCATATAGTTTTTTATTTTTTTGAAAAAGGAAATACAAAGGCATTTTTGCAATAGGTTGCATTAGTTGTTTTTCTCTCTATTTTCTCAAGAAAAAAAAAATCTTGTAGTTTCTCAAATTGTTAAAAAATTCATTAGCTTTCATTTACAAAGAAAAAAAAGGAAAATATTGCATTTGTAGTTGCATTCATTTTGAATTTGTATACATCATTCGCTTTCACTTTGTTAAGTCTATAACACCATTTAGTCTCATTCCACTACCCTTTGAGTAATATAGCCATTAAAAGAACATTTAATTAAAATTTATTAGTGAGTTTCTTTTAGGTTCATACATCAACTAGCTTAGGCTAGGTTTTTGGACTAGGAGATTTAAACTGTCCAAAAGCAGTTTGATTTCAAACATAGTGGCATATCTTTAGGTAAATTCTCTTCTACATGAAGAGATAATCTAGAAAGCTCCTTTCACACAAGAGTTAAGCATGAGGCCGCATGAGAGATCGATTGAGGAGATAACCCTCCACTTCCTTGTTCAATCGTCTACCAGGATTGTTGTGTGTTTGTGGATCTTGTCAATACCACTTCTTAGGCCTCGTGAGGTGCCGGTATTGATAGGGTTTCTGGCTTAGCTACCCTGCCCATGCACATTAATCAGGCTTGCGACTGTTTTATCGAACTCTCGATGTAGATTTGGTAGCCTTAGTCTCCAGACACTAGGATCTTACATAGGTGGTATTGGAAGGCTATTTCCAGAACACCTATGATGGACTTGGAAGGTAACCTCACTAGACTATTTGGGAGGGAGGTTGGGTGATTCCAGCACTTGCACCCAGAAAAATCTTCATGAGACGCCAAGTATCCATCCTTCGATCTTCACTGGTTGGACCTGGGCCCTAATCATCCCAGGATTTCTTTTGGAAGGTGTATCTTTTATTCGATGTGTCTTTGTTACTTAGGATATTTTTATTGTGTGTTGTTTGACTTGTTTGTGTTTATTTGGCCTTTAGGTGTGTGATTCAAATTTATATATGTGGAGGATCAACCTCTTCGTAGGTCCAGAAGTTAGCAAATCCTTCCTCCATCTGTTATAGTAGAGCCTCCATCGCCACCTCAAAGGTAGAAACTTGATATAGAAGTCTCTTCCAAACCTATTGGTGTTAGTGAAGTTACTGGTGAACCGGAACTCAGACGTAATCAAGACGAAACCTCAACAGTAGAGATAGAAGACTTGTAGGCTGATGAGTTTGCAAGAAACTTTAATTCACCTCTGACTGATCTGAACGATCTTGTGATAGTTCAGGTCCTCCTGTTTAGTTCACTTGGTTCTGGCATTCCTTTGATCCCAATCAAGTCTAGTTCAGAAGAGGGTATGTCTACCCTGACTTCAGCCATTTTGGCTAGTAGATTCTCACCTCCCCCGATGAGTGCTCTTAGACCTAGTGCATCTATTCCACCCCTTTCACCAAGTGCTCGAGTGGTTCAACCCTCAACACCCTCTAATGTGGTAGTTCAGTCTAGTAGCGTGGTCACTGGGATTCCTAGTGCACCTTTTTCTTCTCCTTCTTTTATGCAAACCGCTCAAAGTGTCCAAGTGGATCCACTCTGTTCATCCAGGGTTTTCCATGGAATGGAGGACATATTCCTCCATCCACTCCTTATGTAGGAACTTTGCCTGCTTATGTGGGCATGCCATCTGGAAACTCAAATGCCTTTGGTCATCATTTTTAGACACTTGGTTAGGTTTTGATCGCTCCTTTCATGAGCTCTCCCTTTTCACTGTTTAGTGGAGGGATTCCTGCTTCGGTGTTTCAAACTCCAGTTTTTGTTGGAGCAGGTCAAACCACATATCATGCACCATAAACTAGTAATCCATTGGATTTTGGGTGGAATTATTTCTAGAATATTGCAACTACATCACAACCGGTGGCTGGGAGAAACCCCACCTTTTCATTTGGGAGCCAGGGGGCAGGTCCTTCCACACCCCAAACTCCTTATTATCAAACCTTGGCTAGGCCCAAAATTCCTTTCCTAACAATGTTAAACTTGACATATTTTTCAAGGTTAATGAATGACCCTGTGTGGAACAATGTGGCATGGCCACTTGTACCCATTAAACTGCCCTCAGACATTCTTAATTTTTAAGGAAAAGCTATTGAAGATCTAGGTGCGCACATTACCACTTTTCACCTTTGGTGCTCTTCAAACTCACTGAACGATGAATTCGTTCGGTGACTATCATATCTTCCCTCCAATCAACATAGTTGAAGGGTCTAACGATCCAGGGTACAAGAGCTGTAGAATCCATCAATGTTCCTTCTGAACAGTCAATTTATCAATACGCTACATAGGTACTTGCAAGTAACACTACAAAAACCACAATCAATTCGCAATCATGTCAGTTTCAATCCTTCCACCTTGACATGTACACTTTTTCAAGGTCCGTCACACATGCAGAGACTTCTCTAGATGAATCCAGACATAGCAAAGCACAAATTGTAGAAATTATGTGGAAACCCAACTGCTTCTAGTGTACAATGGAGGTCGGACAGAATTGTTGCTACTGAACAAGGCTCTGATACCATGTTTGAATTATTGAACCATTGATCTACAAGGAATGAGTGCAATTGAAAGGTATAATTGTGCAATGGAATGGAATTAACAATGTACATTGAACAAGACAAATTTTAAAGAAAACTGATAATAATTGATTAGTAAATTACAACATTAATCTTCATTAATTCCAACAGTATACAACGGTGTTACAATAAGTATAATTCAAATCATGTGGGTAAGATTCGAATCTACCAAATCAATCTTGACTGACTAGCTAACTAAAGTGTCTAAATCACTACCGGAGCTCACTAGTCTAACTCCACATGTCTAATTCGGTCTATAAATCAGTTAAACTAGTTAAACTTATGAGGTATATGAGAAATGGCGCCTACTCCCATGCATCCATGCAAGACTGGCGCTAATTGAACTGAATGATATATAAATGAATGTAACTGTAGATTAACTTAGCATAACTACCTACCAACTATAACCAACTGATGGAGGATGATGGTGGCACTCGGAGTGGCTCCTAAAGTGTATGGATTGGCACCGGTGGCACCAAATGGCATACTAGTGGCACCAATGGCACCAATATCATGGTGGCACCAAACTCTAGCAAATGACTCCTAAGTTAGGAAAAATGATCTAATAGACTATATATGGACAAGGGAGGACTATATAATCCTAACAATTCGAATTTTTTTTTGTTACAAAGAACTAGATGTGTTTTAGGGGTGGCATGCCTCATACGGAAGTGAGTTAAGAGTTATGTGAATCCCAACAAATGCAATATCCATGAAGCATATAGAGGATATGTTGCTTGATAAATTCAATGATGAAGTACAGAGCCTTTAATTGAGCATATCCGTGGATGAATTCAACCTATATTCCCTCCAAAACACTAATTATTTTGTTTGGCCAACAATACTGAGAGATGTATATTATGTTGTATGGAATATGTGCATGCACCATGCATGATTATCCAGGGTTAAAATTTTGTGTGTTAAACATGCTTATTGATTTGTTTATATTCATAACATTATTTTTGCATAGTTAATTTTATGCACTTATCTTCTTTGATTCTAGTGTGTTATGTATACAATAACAATGTAGGTCTTGTAACAAGAAGGTATTATGGATGTAGACTTTGTGTATCTTTTGTAAATTCTAGGCAGTTTAAACTTTTACAAAATCCTTAGTGTATGATTTCTTAAGGGTATTCCTCCCAGAATATCAGCATATGCCTTTAATGGTAAAATAGAGAGAACCTGGAGACTTGAAATAATGACAATAGTTCACTATATTATGTCATATGACATAAATAAGGATAAGGAGATTGTGGCATATTTTGATTCAAATGGGGAACCTATGTTCGACAATCCTAAAAACAATTGGCACCAGTTATGTTGAGTAAACTCCCAATGGGATGAAAAGAAAAATTGTAATTTATGAGCCTCCATATTGAGAAAATATTAAGATTGTCCACTTACCATATCCCATGCATGTATTTAAAAAAAAATTCTTCTTTATGGAGGCACATCTCATCCAAAAAAAGTGACACGATACATGTTAGAAGATATTTTATCTCTTAAAATACTAAAAAGAAACATCGGTCAAGAAATGAAATTAGAAGAGAGCTCGGTACCTCTTGGTCTTTTATATAAGTTGAGTTCTCATGGATTTCGAATAACCATTATATTTCTTTCATGAAGGATGTTATAATGGGTGTGATGACTCCTTCTTTATATGGGTCAACTCTACAACATTGCTTCACCGTGGAATATTTGTTGGGGTTGAAATAACATGACCATATGAACCCTATGAGGGTATGTAAGATAAATACATGAGTATTTCTCTATAGTATAGGTTATGATATATTATTCACTCATAGTTTATGTAAATGAATTGTGTATGTGTTTATTTTGTATTGTCATTATCTTTTGTTCATGCATGGGTGTGTGAACCATAACTTCCTTAAGGACTTCTGACATGCCATATATAAATTATCCACATTTATTCATTTGAGCACATCAAAATAGATTCATATGGCTAGCATTACATGGTGGCACCAATATATTGTTGATATTGTTTCTATGTTTAAACAAAAACTACCCACACATTCCATGGACTTGTAAGTCCGCCTTCTAATTTCCCTAGTTTATGAGGTTGAATTATCTAAGGTGGACTCATGTCATTGGTTTTTCTTCTTAGAGAGGTACATGAAAAATTGAATGGGTTTGTTCAACAAAGGGATACACCCAAGGGCTCTATGACCAATGGGTACATAGTATATGAGTCATTTTATTATGCCAATGAGTATGTCAAGAAAATTCACAACACACCTACTGTAGTGGTTAATTGGGACAACCAATGGGATCAGGACAAAGGGGAAGGGGAACTACTCTAAATGAATAGAGAAATGCATATGATAAAGAGTAAGTTATTGATCTTTTGTCAAATTTAATCTAAGTAATTACAGACACTATACTTGATAGTATATATATTTGGTATCATACTATTCATTTTGATTTCATGTGTACATCAAAAAATTCATAAATTGATACCATCAATAAATTCATTCTTTACAATGTGAAGGAAACACAACCATGGGTTGTATTGTATGAAGAGAAAAGAAGAAAATAGGAAATTCATAGGAAAGAGTTTGGATGATTGAATGGTATAAGAATGCCTTATCCTAATAATTTAAGTGAAAATATGCCAAAGTTATGCCCTAATAGTTGGTGGCTAACAATATTAGAGAGAATTATGGCACATCCAAACATAACATATGTGATAAAGAGGATGCACTAAGCATGTCAAATCAAGTGCAACATTCTATATTAGGCTCTCTGAGTACATTATTCGATTTATTTGCACATTTGAATTATAACATGCATTATATTTTTATTAATGATTGCATGATTAGACATATAGCACCATCCTTTATTCATAATTTTATAGGTGCATTTGATTCCATATATGTTGGAATATGGACATTATTTTCGCTTGGAGGATGTCGATGATGTATGTATCACACTATATTGTGGAGTGGAGATCGAGTTATACCAATCTAGTCATGCTATCCATCATGATTAGAACATAAAAGAGGATAAGTTAGGTTACACTAGAAAGATACAAGAGATCATGCAAGTGGATTTATCATCTTTCTAATGTGTTATTTTAGGTGCAAGTGGTGGGATACCTTCTATTGTATTAATGTAAAGGAATATCATGATAGTGAGATAATATGTATAAATTCTAGATTGATGTGGGATGAAATGAAGGAGCCTTATGTTTTCAAAAAAGTTACAAGCGTTTTTCCTATATGGATGTGTTTGTTTGGGATTGGTGGTTCATACTAACACGAACTGAGATCAAAACATTTTTTTAGAAGAAAAAAGTTATAATGACAATAGAGGAAGATGATTAGGGTGATGGCAACGAAAAGTGATATGTACATGTTTTATTTCAATATTTATATTTTGTATGTGTCATTTTATTATTGTTATCTATAATTGGCCAATTTTGTTTTTTTATTCAATATATGAAGTCAAATTAGTAAAGATAATTAATGAGTTGAAGGAAGAAGAGGAAGTAATAGCAATTGGCAGTCTCAACAATCTTCCACACCAAAACTTGATATTATTACCATGAATGATTTCCAATTCAGGGCATGGAAGTAGAACAAACAAAGAGATAGAAAAATATATATTTTAAACTTTCAAAAGTAGTCAAATCTCAAATTGGAAGATGTGGAGAATTTAGAACTATAAACAATGATAGAAGAATAATGAATTTTGGTTAAATAATGTCAAGATCAAATGATGGAGAAGGATAATTTTTTATAGGAGGGGAATCAAAAGGTTGGAGATCTAAAGAAGTCAATGGAGGATATTGTGAAAAATATAGCAAGAATGAGGTATCTAATTGGAGAAAAGCATGTCTTTTGGGATCAAATTGCATTAATTGTGGATAATCTCATAGCACATTTTGTTGTAATACAACAAGTTGACATAAGTAAGGACTAGACTTAATTGGGGGATAGAGTACTATTTGTCGAATATGTAATTAAGTTTTTTATTGTAGATATCAATATGCACTAATTTCACTAGGTATTAATGACCAAACCTCCATGATAATGGAATTCAATGAGGTTCAAACAACTTACTAATATTAGCTCAGAACAAATGTATTGTAGTAAATGAAAATGGCCAACATTTTAGAGAAAGGTTTAATCCTTTACTTAAATTAGGTTTTCCTTCCCCATGGACAAGTGTAATTGGTTATATAGTTTTGAGGTATACTATGAGCAATTGGTTAAGTAAAGGAAGGATGTTGAATAGTTCAGGGACGATACTGGTCCTCTTAAGGGAAAGGTTATTATTGATAAATTATATCTTGATTTTAGGCTTCTAAATCATATTACTAACCTATATCAAAATTTATCACCTACTTCATTTGATATCTTTCAAGATTTATACATTGTTGCAAGGAAGATATATGGATTCAAATATCTTAAAGGGAATCAATGGAAAAAATATGAATACTTCAAAGTAGATTTGGTAGTAGCTTAGATGTCTCAAGTTGCTTCCACATCATCACCCCCAAGTAGATGGAGGAGAAATTCAAAACAAGATGAGAATGTGTGGAAGGGTGATATTTGATAAGATATTCTTAGTACATGATAATGAAGAAATAATATGAATTTCCAACATGTAGTAGGTCTTCCACTCTTATCTTATTTTAGTAGAGAAATTATTTTCAAATATCAAATGGATTTTGAAAATGATAAAAACAATAAGAGAAACAAAGCAAAGGATCACATGTTTTTCTAAGGAGAAATTGCTTCTACCAGTGAACTAGCCACACTAAAAATAATCATATTTGAAAACTCGAAATTGGGGTTTTGTGGATAGATTTTGTAGTTTATAAGGATTCATCCCTTAATCATTCAGGTTTGTACTGCATTATGTATCTATATTGTGTATTTCCATGTTATCTTATGGATGATAAGACATGTATGATATTTTGAGCTCTTTTAATCAAGAAAAATTATTAAGATTCATTATTTGGATTGTTCATTTAACTTTGATGAAAGTTATCCATTAGTAATTCCATCCACGTGATACACATTATCTCTTACACTTCTCTTAAATATTTTCATTAATACAAAATTGAGAATGTTTTCATAATCTTGATGTTGGAATTCAGTATTTAATATTGTTATATTTTGAGAGTGAAAATGACCATATTTGGAGATCACAACTATTTGACCTAAATTAGACCTTCCAATCAAAATTTGTGTTGATTTTATGTTAACATACATTTTAAAACTCTAATTTGGATATTATCATGTTATTCAATCTTCAATTTGTTACAACTTTGCTAACTATAATCCTTTATAGCTAAATATTTTAATATGTACTCTAAAATATTATATAGGATTCCAGTGAAAAGATTCAATTTGAACCTTCAAATATAAACTTATTTTCATGTTACCATAATTTTTTGTTTATTCCCCTATTTTAAGAGAGTGAACTTGTTGTACTATAGCAAAATGAGATCCATGACCAAATCTTAGTATAATTTTATAATGCATTTCCATAGTAGAATATTGTTTGTCAATCTTCTTACCCTAGTCATTTAGATTTCTCTCCATCACCTCTTGGTTATTCTCTTGCTTCTCCATGTGGATATTGAGGCATTCAATAGCTTGATACATTCCCTCGAGTGGATTGTTCATATGCCTAAGAATTCTTTTGACCTCTAAAATATCTTCTCCATACACTAGACTGGGATTTGAGGTATCCATATTCAACATAAGAAAACTTAAATGTAGACCCCTGACAAATATAACTTCCAACAAATACCTAGTTGTGGCTATAATGGAACGAGAAAGAGAAGGTTGAATTCATGACAAACAATTCCCCCACCCTCTAAAATATACTGAAATGTCAACAATTTATAGTCTTAAGCATGAAAACCAAGCTCTAATATTCAACTATGTACATCCAAATAGAACTGAGACGGATAACTAACCTCTACCAAACACCGTAAAATACAAGAAAACCCCTTCTAATGGTGGACGGAAATCACGACTAACTAAAACTCCCTCCTCGTCAATTGAATGAACCTCATAAACCATCAAATTCCCATCATTTATCCCACCTCTACAACTGGTCCTACATATAAGTTCCATAGAGGAAGATACACCACAAGTTTCAAACAAAGGATTAAGGGATCATAAGGCATCAGAGAGTGTTATGTATCCCTTAAGTGTTTTTAAATTTAAAATACTTAATTATTTTATGACTAACCAAAATATTATCTTCCACAGCCTATAAATCCAAAAGCATAGCAATCCAAAATCGTAGAATTTGACCCAATGTACATCACTGTGTGCTAGGTGCACCTTGAAATTTTGTATTAATGAAGTTAATCTAAAAATGGTTAGAGTATAAATTGTATGAATACTTGTTTGAAGGATACAACTCCAATGATAATTTGATCGGATACCTAATGTTATGTACCAAATACTAAGATAGCATAATAAACAAGAATATAAACAATGTAGACAACAAGTGAATGTGGATCACAACTCCAAAATTTATAGTAGGGATGAGTTACATACTAACCCATTTATAATAGGAGAATCTCCCCCAAATACCTAAATACATCCATTATCCAAATCATATGTTTCTTTCCAATAATATTACCTTCTATAGATACAATTTTTCACTCATTACACATGTGGACATGTTGGGCAAAATATTGTCTTGAATAATTTACCTAATATTTAATTATCGGCCGGGGTTAGTGGGCTTAGAGTTGCTACAAAATATATGTGAAAGTAGAGAGTGTCGTGGTAAGACTTTACTAATCTAAAGATCGAAAGAATTTAAGTTGAACTCCTAAGGATCTGATTAAGTTGATGAAAACAAAGGTCTAAGCAGAGTAACATCAAACTATTTATAAATGTCTGGATATAAACAGTGTTATGACAATGAAACTATTCTATCTAGAGACACTGATTTTTACTTGAGAGAATGACTTTATCAAGAAGGATTTACAATATTATACATACACTAACTAATATACCTAATCAAACTAAATCATCTTAATTCCACTCTCCTTGATTATTTTGAGGGTAAGCATTCGCTGTAATAGGAACTGGGGCAGGAGGGGTATCAAAATGGCTCTCAAAAGAAGTATAAAAGCTAAATGGGATTAATTCTAGTTTGATCTCCATAAAAATGTGTAAACTAATAAATGTCCAGTTACAAGAAATAGTCAACATGATTGTTTATACACAACTAACTCCTATTTACAAAATACTATCATAAAGTAGACATCATTTATGAACAAACAAAAAACTTATGAAAAGTGATTTAAATTCTATCTTATAAATCTCTAATTACATGATTAAAAGGACAAGTTGTGTTAAAATCACTTAATATATTAATGTATGTAGCTTAGACCTCATATACAAAAGAACAACTTAAATCAAAGTATCAATTACAGATCAATCCAATGAGTTAAATTACATAATATAATTCCTATGTATAAAGTAAAAAGAAAGAGGAAAGAGAAATAAGGTTTAACAAGGAGTATACACAATCTCATCTAAGGATCTTTAAGAGAAAATATAAACTATCTAACCTTTATCATCAAGGCAAAACCAGAAAAACTGAGAAAATAAGCTTTAAAACAAATTAGAAACACACGGGATTGAATGCCAATGACTGTATAACAGGTGGAAATGAAGGTCCGTATAAAGGGTGGAACAGACTGTCTATATGACAGTCTGTTTAGAATAAGGAAACAATACATTTAAATTCTTTATTGAAGGGCAGTTGCCTCATGCATGTACTACTGCAGTATAAAATCAAGAAGTAAACCTACTTTAATGACTGAATTCCATAGCAACATAGCCTAAGCTAATTTCTTAATTCAAAACATCATTTAACAAACTAACATACTCTTAAGCAGGTTCATGATAAAAAGTGGAATAGATAGAACTAGATTCACTACGATTTAATCAAAGAAATTTAATCAAGAAATCAAGCAATGAATTATAAAGACTTTGCAGAAAAACTTGAAAACTATATTAGACACAACCGAATCTAAAGGCTAATCTAAATGCAAAAGAATCTGAAAACTATTCTAAGTGCAACTAGTTGCTAACTAATAAAAAGGAACCTACATGCTCAACATATTATTAAACTGAAATTTGTGCTACAGGAAACATGAACGATTACAGAAACAAAACTACACAAACAACTTATAAGCAGAATTATACTAATTGCAGAGGAAAGAAATAACAAAACCTACACAAGGAACTCTGCTTGTCGGGGGGGGCTCCCAGCGAACAAAGTGATGCTTCTTCTAATAAAACACGATCATACACAACGCAACAGGACTTTCATTAAATTAAAAGGGTAGCGTTACAGAGTTTTCAAATTGAACTGATTGTATCAAATAAAAGAAAAAGACTCAAAAGACTCGTAAGACTAGTTCTAAATCGCATGACACCGTCTATATATACATTGTTTGATGGAAGGTGAGCAAGTCGACCCTTTAGTGGTTGACTGCTCTTCATGATAAGGCAGTCATTATAGAAAATAAGTGCACTAACAACTAACATATGACAGTTCCTCTTCTCTCGCAGATCGGGTTCCTTCTGGTGCGCGATGTGGCTTATGACTTCAGTCCAAATCAGAGTCGGCATCAAAGTGTCATGCAGAGACATGAGATGGACACTTCTTCCAGAAGAAGACTGATGCTGAGATGTTGGTGCACGGTGGTGACAGTTCCTGTCCGTTTCATGCATTTAATGCACAGAAATATGCTACCAACAATGTGCGGTCTGTTTGGTGATCTAGACAGCAAGTTGGATACGCTCTCCATATATCTAGTTGAACGCGTGTCTTTTTGTTAGCCTGCCTAAGAGACCATATAACCTGCAAACAATAATACACATGAATTAATACATCGAATGCGCTTCATATTATGTCAATTTTAACCATTGAAACTGTAGAATGGTGACAATAAACAGAATTGATATAAATCTTAAATGTATTCATACCTGAGGCTTGAATGGTGAGCTGCATGGTACAAAAGATGCCAAAAGGTAACAAAATATGCATTAATATGTAAAGTATTTAACCCAAAAATGGTGACAAAATGGGTCCAACATGACATATGTTCACTCATTACAAATGTGGACATTTTATTAGATCAAACTCTATTATACATACATTTACCCCCATTACATATACATTTCACCCTATATATGCCCCTAGTATCCAACCAAGAATTTGGAATCTTTAGTCTTGCACTAAAAACAATTATATGGGAATAACATCCCTAAAAAACTTTGAATAGAGAAAGAGAAAGAGAATGGGACGCAAAAACAGTATAAACTGCAAAGGAATACAAACTAGCTTAGATGTTGGTAGCTTATCTCTAAACATAGATGTGTCGATTAAGCTCATTTGCAAGATATGATTACAAAGAGATTGTAAAGGTCCTTTTAATTATAAGTAGCTGAAAGATGCAAAAACCCTAACATCCAAAAACATAATGTTGGGAGATGTAGCGCCAAAATCATTTGTGGGCTCCAAGATGGCTAGTTGATATGTTAACTTCCCAAGTGTGCAAATTTTATATTCGATATTCATTTAGAGAGATCGATAACTCATTAGAAAGAACTAACCAAGAATTACAACTTTTAAATGGGCTGAGGAATTACATGGCAACCCCTAGCCCACACATTGACAAAAAAAACATCATTTAGGGCCTCAAAATGGTCCTGGAAGTTTGGGACCCAAATTTTTATAGAAAACTACCAAGAAGATGGAGAAATGTTGTAACTTGGTGGAACAGGTGGGTGGGAACGAGTATACACCTAGATCAATCCTACCGGGAGAAATGGTCCTCATTATTTCAAGTTTTGTCCATCATATGAGGAAGCTTTTGTTGAATCTGACTCTTGGTGAGCCACTTTCCCTAGTGAAGAAATTTCCATGCTTTGAATACCTTATAGAATTGGATTTTCTATTGGTGAGTTCCCTTCATCTCGATGTCCATGATTTGATCAACTATAGCCTTCTCTATGTAGTGAGGATTGAGTTTGTAGGGGTTGTAACTAGGTTATTCACACTAGATTGTGCAAAATGGAACCTACTAAGGTTTAGGGGAACCTTAGTAGCAGTCTAAAATGGTGATGTAAATTTGCAATAAAGAAAAGTATCTAACGGTAAATAAGAATTAATCTACGTGATGAAAATGTGCTTAAAACAAAAACTAGACTAATATTTATCTATTCTTTCACACACAAGACGGGTAGGGAAACACTGTTTTTATTTCATTTCATAAAAATGGAGTGTACAAATGGTAGAATGTTACCTCCAATGAGTGTGAGAAGGTGACCCTTATAGATGGATAAAACAACGAGTCCTTGGTCTCCAAGTAGTTTCAAGTTGTTCTCCACACAATGGTTACAAGGTATCCAAAACTCAATGATGGGTGAAACTATAAGTCAAATGGGGGCTTGAAGGGTTTTTGGCAGAATTTTAGCAGAGTGACAACAAGATAATGAGTAAAAATGAATGTGTGAAAATCAGGACCTTCACCATTTATTTATAGAAAAAATTGCCCATGGTATTAGGCGGACCTTGGTATTTACTCGTGTTTTTAGGTGACTTTTAGGGTTTTCCCTCTCTTTTTTTCTTTTTTGAATATTTTATTTTTGCATTTTGGGGGATTTTCCATATTTTGGGGAATTTGTTTCTTTTTTGGAGGGAAGTATGCCACATTTCATTATTTTGGAGAGGAAATAATAATCAGGGGTCAATTTTGGTCTTAGACTACGGGTTTTTTTGGTTAGGTGAAGGTGTAGAGTGGGGGGAATAAGGAATTGGGTGATATAGCTAGGGAATGGCCATGGGGGGTAGTTTTTTGGTGTTAGTAGGGCCACGTTCTCAGCTACCTCTAAGGTGTTCAACAGGGGTGGAAAATATGGTCAAAGTAGATCCACATTAAAGGCGGGGTGTAATCCAAGGAAAAGGATAATACTTAACTCAAAAGCGTTCTCACTCACAACCTTGGTATTAGTGTAAGGACCATATCAAAATGGGTGGAGATTTTGAGGGGGGCCTATGAGGTGCTCTTTCTATAAATGTAACCAGACCTTATCACCACCCTGAAACTTATGTGGAACTAGATGTTGTTCATGTCACTACTTATACTTAACATTGGGTTTCTGCAATAGATCATGAACTTGTTGTTTGATGTGTTGGATCCACTCAAAAAAATTGGATGCCCGATTAGACTTAATTTGAGCATGGGAGGACTCTTTTTATGTATATGCAATGGGGAGTGCTACATCAACTACAGATAATGGTTGAAACCCCAAGTATACCTCAAAATGGATGTGGCTAATAGAGATGTGAAGGGCTTTGTTGTAACTATGTCGAGCATAAGAAAGGATCTCCTCTCAGGTGCGGGGATGTTTGGAGTTGTACATTCTCAAGATATGTGCAATCGTCTTGTTGACCACTTCTATCTGTCCATCGACTTGTGGGTGGAAGGAAGTTGATTTGGTCATCTTGGTGTCCATTGTCAACCACAAGTTCGACTAGAAATAACTTAGGAATCTATTGTCTCAATCTGAAATAATTGTAAGTGGGAGTCCAAAATGAACCCAAACATGGTTGAAGAAGAGCTTAGCAGTGGCCTATGTTGTGATGCTCTTCTTACAGGGAGTTAGAATTTGCATCTTAGAGAACTTGTCAACAATCATAAACACACAGTAGTTTTCATGGTTTGTTGAAGGAAAGCCGAACATGTAGTTAATGGAGACAAAATCCTAAGGCTTGTATGGGGTAGGAAATGGGGTGTACAATCCTTGCTTCTTTATGGAAGGTTTGGAGGTGGTATAGGAGGTGCACGATCGAATGTACCTACCAATGTCTTGTTGGAGATTCGTCTAGTAGAATTACTTCTACAACATTGCAATTTTCTTCTCTACGTCGAAGTGCCATTCCGCTCAACTGTAATGTTTCTCTGTAACAAATAAAATAATATATCAATAAAAATTTATTGTAATAATAAAAGAAAGGTAATTAAACAAATAGTATATAAATTCGATATGTAATTAATCAAAAAGATAGACATACCCTTCCTTTGAAAAGGCACATAAGACCATATTTAAATGGTCCATCAATTTGTAATGTAAATATATCTTAGCAAATATTCAATATTATTTATTCTTTCCAAATGGAGTTATTTTATATTGGTTGATTATTCACTTGAGTAATCCTTGAGAATATCCGGATACAGAAATTACAGTGGTATAAAATTTCCTTCTTGGTCTTGATTCCGTCCTTTGGCCACAAACCCTTCTCGGAGCTTCCCCGAAACTTGGTGAGCCATTATTTTTAGAATTTTTCTAAACTTGGCTTTGCCAAATGCAGACATTTGACCATAGAAGATTCAATCAAGTTAATCTGAAAAATAAAAATTAAAAGAGAAAATAATAAATTAATTCAATTGTAAATAAGAAGAGACCAAGAAGTAAGAACAAAAATATTACAAAGAAGAAGTGGGAAAAAGAATTATCCACAAGAGAAGGGAAAAAAAGAGAAAAGGTTAAAGAATATAATTCATAAAACCACACATGGTTTTATCAAATCGCACATGGTTTTACGTACTATATTAAAATTATAAAGAAGTTTTTATAGGTATTCTTTTATTACAAAGCATCATGATGAGGAAGGAAATGTAGCAAATAAATTAATATTGAAGTATTTTGAATAATAAAAGAAAAATAATTAAACAAATATTAAAAAAATTGATATGTAATTAATCGAAAAGATAGAAACGCACCCTTCCCTTGAAAAGGCGCATAAGACCATATTTAAATGGTCCATCAAGTTGTAACATAAGTACATCTCATCAATTTATATTCAATATTATTTATTCTTTCGAATTGGAGATATTTTCTATTAGTTGTAGATTATTCACTTGAGTAATCCTTGAGAATAGTTGGATACAGATATTACATCCCCCCAAATCATCTTCTCACATCCACTTGAAGGAACATAGAGGTGCCTAGATGGCATAAAATTTCACCTTGGAAATGAAAGTTTGATATCGATCTCCCTACTTGTAAATTCTAATAGTCAATAGAAAATTCAAGGTTTTTCTTGTACAATTTGGGCCACTCAGATGTCTCATGTTGATAAGAGGTTATCACAGTAGTAAACCCTAAATGTTTGGGACCTGAAAAAATGTAGAAAACTTCCAAGAAGATGGAGAACCATTGTAACTTGGTGGAATAGATGGGTGGTCATCAATATCCATCTAGATCAATAACCCCTTTACAATAGGAGAATCTCCTTCAATTATCCCAATACATCCATTATCTAAATCATATGTTCCTTTTCAATAATGACTATATTACCTTCTATATATACACATGCTCACTCATTACACATGTGGACATTTTATTAGGTGTATCTCTATTGCATATACATTACCCCATTACATCTACATTTAACCCCATATATGCCCCTAGTAGGAAACCAAGAATTTGGACTCTTTATGCTTGCGCTAAAAAGCATTGGAAGGGAAGAACATCACTAAGATACTTTGAGTAGAGAAAGAGAAAATACTCCTTGTGTTTTGTAGTTGGAAGAGAGTCACATTATTAGCCAATGGCTACATGAGGGTCTAGGGTGCTTGTTAGTGAGCATATTGTCTTTGTCATGATACAAATGGTTTGGGATGAGAAAAATTAGATCTCCTTAGGAGCTCCCTTCTTCTTGGTGGTATCATGGTTTGGCTTTGGGTGGAATTTTTAGTTGATGATTAGGTTGGGAGGTTATTCACTCTTCAACAACTAATTGTGAACTTCACTTTATTACATATAATTATTCATATTTATCTTGATGTGGGATGCTTCTATTTTTCTAATACCTTGAATTCAATGGGTAATGAATAGATTTGAAATTTAAATGTTATTATCATTGCTATTATATATTTGCATATGAATTTTGGACTATATTTTTGCTAGAGTTTGAATTCATCCTAATCGTTGGTTATTAGAAGAATAAATTTTACACGGAGTGACCCAATTGCTAAAAGAGGCATCTTGGTATGTGACATCTAGAATTAATTAAAAATATTAATGATGTGATTATATTATTGCTAACATATTGAAAATACAAAACTATAGTCGAACAATGGAGCATAGGCTCACTAAAGTCATTTTAAGTTTAGATTTTTTTTTTGAGCCAACCATTGGAATATCCAAGGATTTGTACAACTCATGTGCCCTCAATCACCTCCCTTTACCTTTGGGGCACTAACTTCAAATTTTTCATTCCCTCCATAACAACCATTCACTGATAATGTACAATGTTGGATGGAATATCAAAAATAACTACCAACGTAGACCATGGTGGAAACAATGAAACAATAGATCATAACAATGGGTGAACCTGCACAATATCCAAGGATTTGTACAACTCATGTGCCCTCAATCACCTCCCTTTACCTTTGGGGCACTAACTACCTTTGGGGCACTAACTTCAAATTTTTCATTCCCTCCATAACAACCATTCACTGATAATGTACAATGTTGGATGGAATATCAAAAATAACTACCAACGTAGACCATGGTGGAAACAATGAAACAATAGATCATAACAATGGGTGAACCTGCACAATATCCAAGGATTTGTACAACTCATGTGCCCTCAATCACCTCCCTTTACCTTTGGGGCACTAACTACCTTTGGGGCACTAACTTCAAATTTTTCATTCCCTCCATAACAACCATTCACTGATAATGTACAATGTTGGATGGAATATCAAAAATAACTACCAACGTAGACCATGGTGGAAACAATGAAACAATAGATCATAACAATGGGTGAACCTGCACAATATCCAAGGATTTGTACAACTCATGTGCCCTCAATCACCTCCCTTTACCTTTGGGGCACTAACTACCTTTGGGGCACTAACTTCAAATTTTTCATTCCCTCCATAACAACCATTCACTGATAATGTACAATGTTGGATGGAATATCAAAAATAACTACCAACGTAGACCATGGTGGAAACAATGAAACAATAGATCATAACAATGGGTGAACCTGCACAATAAAGTAAAATTCTCTATATAAGCACACATAATGTATGTAGTTATACTTCAATGATCTCATGGAAGATAAAAATATAACATAAGTAATCGATAATTGTGGTATCTATTCCATTTGTCCAATTCCATATAGCAGATTTCATACAACAACACCATTCCTATATTTATCATTGAAGATGTTGATAAACCTAACAACCTAGGATATTTCCATTCTATTACACAGTTGCATACCCAACATTTAAACACTCACACACACATGCATTTGAGCCCATTAATGTAGTCTATAAAAATTCTAAAGCAAACTAATATTTCCCAATTACCATTACATTCAAATTAGTTGTCATTACTATTCATAACATAATTAATAATTCAATAAATAACAAACAACAAAAATAAATAGTAAATATTTTTAAACATGCACCACCAACTAGTTGCATACAAGTGCGAGTGTACTCTATTACAAATACCACCCCATGTTGGGGCTATGAGACTGCAAGGGTGATTTTTTATTGATTGGCTTTTAACTCTTTAACACATCCCAATGCATAGTGCTTATATAAGGAGAATATAATTGTAATTTCTCTGGCATGGCAATTCATATTCAATAGTACACACTCTCCCTTCTCATCCCTACATGACACAAAGAATGGAATTCTTTTCCAATAATGCCATCCCTCTAGAAATCAAAATTCTCTCATAGGAATTCATCTTTAAAACTTTTACCATCTTTCTCTAGTTATTTCTCAAATCAAGGTATAATCTACTTTTTTATTATATTAAAATTATTTTAAATTTTCTCTCTCTATATATACACACACACAAGGAACAATGCTGGAGAAACCTTCAGGTACTTCCCCATTTATTTTAGGATGGTACCCAAGGTAAACCGTCATCCCTAATTACGGGGCCTAACCCGATGGAGACATCAAGTGAGGCCACAGCATAGCTACCCGAAAATTTGACCCCGAAACCATAACATAACATAACATAATGAATAACAAATTCCATAATTTTACAACTCCAGCTAGTTAATCAATATATTCATAGATGGAATGTTACAATGAAATTTTTACTTTATTGTCTCTTTCATTCGTGAATCTTCTTGTCTTCCATGGTTTATTAAGTTAAATGGTATTGCTATCTTAACTTATAAGTTTAAAGGTTTCTTAACTTGTGGTACAAAATTATTTGTATTTAAATGAGTTAAAAATTGAATTAATTTAACTTTTGGGTTTTCTAGATGAGTGGTGAAGTTTAATTCTATTTTATTTATATTTTTAAATGAATACTTACTTAAAAAAATTTATAAAAGTTTCAAAATCAAAATTTTTATAAAGGAAATAATATTATAACATTTTACAAATTTTTTAATAAATTAAAAAAAAACAAATTACTATTTAACTTATTTTCCTATTTAATTGTTTTTTAAATTAATCAATATAATAAATTAAATATATTAGTGTACCTCTTCAATCCTTGGAATCTTCTCATATTATTATTTTGGCACAAATAAATTTAAATTTAATTTAATTGGTTGTAATAATAAAATATTATCATAAATTTGAAGTTAGATTTCAATTAAATGGTTTACTCTATTTTGAATTCAGAAGTCAGCGAAATTTACTTTTCAATTGTTAAATTAATTACAATAATGAGTTGTAAATCTGAATTTCAATTTCAATTACATATTTCCATTTCATTTTAAAATAAGAAATCAGAGAAAGTCATTTTCTAATAATTTTTAACTTCTTGATTGACATTAAGTAGCAAACTTCAAGAAAGTGGTAATTTCAATTTGAAGTAAGATTACATATTTTTAGGGTATGGAGTTTGTAAACTTCTAAATGGTATGAACACTTTTTTTCTTCAATTTTATGAAACTTAATTATTATTTTTTTAAACATGTCATCACTAATTATCCAGATTTAAAACATAAAATCATTACCCATAGAAAAAATAATGAATTACATTGATGGGACATGACAAATCCTCAATGAAAACTCATGGTAAGAAATGATGAAAAATGAAAGATTAAAGATTTAGAAATGATCATTAAAGCTAGCTTGTCCATAGGAAGGTGATTATTTAATTGGTCATAGTTGTCAGTGAGGCAGGTTTTAAACTGCAACCCATGTCCTGCAAAAGAGGAAAGGGAAGAATCCCATATGCACCCATCATTTTGGAAATCCAGTGTCACCTCCATACAAATAATTATTATGTATTGACCCAAGAACATATGATTGGATTCATAGATTATGATAATATATTATTTTCACTTTATTTTCACTTTTCATGCCTGGATAATTATTCTCTCTGCAAAAGTCTATAATATAATTAATTTAATGGGTGTAGAAAAGAGACAACTACAAGCGATGTGATTTCACATAGCATTTAAAGTTGTCAGCACCTCTGCAGGTGCATGTGCAAGTCCATGTGATCAAATTAAACATTCAAGATAATAGCATAACACGTTTGTTCATATTAAATTAGTTGTTTAATATTTTAGTGACATGGTAAAGAGGTTGGTCATAGGCTCTAGACTTAGTACACTTCTAAATTAAGAAGAAGAAGATAAATTAACAGAGAGAGACAGGGTTTGTACAAAGTACAGCCATAAAAACAATAGTGGTGGCATCCAGACAAGCACCATGCGCCCATGCAGGAAGGAAGGAGGGTACTTAGTACTTGAGGTGTTTGGGTAGTTGGGGAAATTGGAGGTAGAGGAGATGTGACATAAGTTGGAGGTTGTGTCAATTCTTTCTCCAAATTTGTCAGAGGAATCTCATGCACAATTGACAAATGAAATGGGATGAGCCAAATATGTACCAAGTTGTAGCAGGCTTTCAATAAATACCTGCTGGTAGTAGTACCAAAATGTTTTAGATAAGATGGGGAAGTTCTTTTGGATTGAAGGTCTATATGGGTTGGAACTTGGAGGTTTGTAGTTGTGTTTATATGTGATAGGAATTTTTATTTATTTATTGTCAATTCATATTTAAAAAAACTTAAATGTGATTTTTATATTGGGTTGAGTGTTTTATACGTTTTTCAATGATAATGATTAGAAAATGAGGTACATTTTGGATGTAAAGTTTAGGATTGCACTATTTGTGGACTATTTTATAAGAAGATTGAGTAAATCTAAAAACTTTTTATAATTTGTAATATTGAAATTAAAAACAATATGTTTTATTTTATCTTCATAAAAGTAGGGTTTTTTTTCATTGAGAAGATAGCTATGACTAAGTATCTAATGTACATGCACACAACACCTAACATGAAAGACAAGTAGCTTCTTTACATTGTTTCAAACGTGATTATCAAGCTCAATGCGACCATAAGACAACATGAAAGACAAGAGGCTTCCTAACATTGCTTCAAACTTAAAATGTTGGCATAAAGATGTTATATATTGGCTAGATCATCAGATAATAGAGGGGGAGGTTACTCAAAATATCAATACCATTAAAGATACCATCACATCTAATTTAAGGAAAATTGTGGTGTTACAACGAAACAGAGGAAAAGAGAAAATTAAGGTATTATAAAGAGGTCATTAACACTAATATAAAAGATCAAAAGTATTTTTGTATTATAGCTAACCTAAAGAAGGAAAACGACACAGATAAAACAAGAACAAACTCTGATTATCTCCGATTGTTCATGTGAAATAAGGCATTGAATTATTCTTAAAACTCAATGGGATGAAAGAATTTGTCATCTTTATGAAATTAAGGAGGTGGAGGATAAAAATCCTAGAGGAGGAAGGTGTCGGGGGTGGGGGGGGTCATTTTTTATCCCGAAGGAAAAAGAGGTATTCTTCTACACTTGGGGACTTGGAAAGAAAACAAATAATTAAGCAGAATGGGTGGGTTTTATGCAAGGTGTTGAAACAATGGCTACTCTTGGAATCGACACTTATCAAGTGTTTGGAGACTCCATAATTGTTGTACAGAAGATGTGCAATATTCAATCCAGAAAGGGAAAAGAATTGAGTATGACTCATAAATGAATTCTAGCCCATATTTATGAGATTACCAAAATTCAATTCTTTCATATTATGCATCATAACAACAAGGAAGCAGATGTTATGGCCAACAAGAGCTCCAAGCTTAGTTATTAGGATATATTGTTTAATAGTTCTCAATATCCCACATTTAAATGGACCCCTTGCTAGATAGTAGTTCTCTTTACACAAATATCGGCCAACTCCTAGGCATAATAGGAATAGCCTTTATGTCCCTTCCCCCAAGCAAAAGGATTGAAGGCACACAGTGGAGGTTTGAATTAAGGTTGACAGCACTTAGGAGGAAGGAGGGTCTCCTTAATGGTTCTTTAATGGACGTCCCTCCTACAAGCTCGAAAGGTCACTCACATCAGGTGAATGCACTAATGGACTGGCAAGGAAAAGTTTGAGACACCTCCTCGTACACTTTGCAATCAAATATCAAATAGTAATGGGGAGGCATCAGTTAAGAGTGAAGCATTTGGAGAATAGTTTCATTGTATTAGCGTTGCATCCTCATGAAGGAAGTCGAAGCACCATCTTCTTCATAGAAAATTTCTCAGCCGTCATGAAAAGAGATATGGAGAAATTCATGTGCAAGGTTGGGGAATTAAAAAAAAAACTAATGGACACTAGAAAGATGGTGTGTTGCACCTTCAAAGTAGCCAAGGATAATTTTAGGGGCAAAATTTAGCCCATGGGCTATTTTTCCATGTTTTTCTCCAAAAAAATATTCGCCAATTTGCATTTTTTGAAGCTCTATTTCGCCCAATTTTGATGCGCTGAAAAATTTTCACCATAAAAATCACCAAATTATTATATAAACGATATAAAATCCTTAGAAATTGAAATATTTTTATAAAAATATCACCAAATATTTTTATAAAAATATCACCAAATATTTTATAGTTGACATTTTAAGAATTCGTAAGATTCGTCAACATTTTACACTTTTAAATAAGTATGGTTCCTTAAAATTATCCCTGGAAGTAGCTTAAGTTGCGCCAGAGGGAGGAAGGAAACTTGCCTTGGACATTTCCTGTTTGGAATCTCACTTGGAGGATATTGGGACTCACTCTCGGGTTCAAGTTGGTGAACTAGAATATTTGAAGAGGATGATCAACAATATGGGGGAGTTTTAGAAGGTAAACTTCAAGGGCTTAAAGAAAGTTTTGGCCATCATGAAAAACCAGCAGCAAGAATATTTTATGTCGAGGAATGAGTGGAATGAAGACCATTTCAACCAGTTGAAGGAGATTCTCCTTCAGGTTCACAGGGACGTTGAAAAGCTTGAATAAAACTAGGGAAACCAGAAGCAGCACAAGGGGAGTTCTTCTATGGACGAGGACGCAGCTCTGCATCTAGAAATTGCACAGGCTCATAACCAAAATTGAAGTGCCGCCTTTTACTCTTTTTGTTTTAGTATCTGAGTTTTTTTGTAAGCTTTTTTGTAATTCATATTTAAGAATTTATACTGTAAATTGCAAAAATTAAGGATTAATAGACGGTTATGTAAATATGCCTGAAACTCAAAAGTCTATTTTCACCTAGAGGACTAATGCCCGGGATTTTGTTTTGCCCTGTTTTTTGGAAGACATGTTTGATCTTTGTACTCTCTATTTATAAATATATACATGTTTCTAGTTTCTGTTAAAAAAAAAGAAGGTAGAAGATAAAAATCATTTTTTATTAGAATGTGGTGGGTATGCCTAGTTTCTGTTAAAAAAAAGGCAAAGGATAAAATTCATTTTTTATTAGAATGTGGTGGGTATACCCACTTTAAATCTTAATTTCAAAATCTTTTAACAATATCTACCTTTCTAACATGTTAACACATAAAATTTATGGAAATTTACCAAATTTCTAAATATTCTCAAAATTTCAAAAATAAAAATAAAATTCTAAAATAAACTAGTTTTTTTAAAAAAAATCTAACTAACCAATCACAATTAATTAGTAACAACTATCATCATGATCAATAAAAATATATATAATGTAAAAAGTAAAAGTAAGCATTAATTTACACACATAAATTTATTTTAACTTTGAAATAATCTTTTAATATTAAAATATTAGCATTTTAATTTTTTTATTACTTTTAATGTTTTTCGTATTAAATTGAAATCATCTTTTAATATTAAAATATTAGTATTTTAATTTTTTTATTATTTTTAATGTTTTGCATATTTAATGAATCTACAATTAATATTAATTTAATATTAACTTATTATATTTAAATATATATTTATGTAAGTAGGATGTCAATTTTTGATAGTTTATTTAGTTAAGGTATGGGTATTGTCAACAGGGTGACCATGGTTCAATTCTCCTTAGGGGTGATCTAGTTGGGAGGAGACATCCAAAATCCAACCAGTGTTGAGGGTTGGTGTGGCTCAAAACGAGTGCGATCCTCTGCGACTTAGATGCTTTTGGATTATAATTTCCTAAACCAAAGACCACTCCTACAAGTCATGTAGATTCTAGCAAAGAAAAAATGATCATGTAAATAAGATTAACGCAACTATAAAGGATAAGAAAAATATAATAAAATTAATTGAATTTATTAACTGATTTTTTTTATTTATTTATTTTTAAAAAGAAAAGAAAAAAGGTTATGTTTTGAAGAGGCTAAAGAGCATGTCATAAGAGTGGAGAAGTTAATTACACTACTTCATATATATATATATAACTTAGAAATAGTCTTCAATATATTTTTTTCATTTTTAAAAAGAATTAAAACAACTCAAATTAATTAAAGGTAAATTCAAATTCAAATGTCAATATTTAAAGAAGAAAATATATATTTAATATTTATCTATTAAAATCAAAGTTGTCATATTCACATATTCTCCTCATCCCCTAAGTGGAGTTTATTTGTATCTACCATTTTTTTGGGATGTGTCATCTTCTTTATGTGCATTCATTGTTCAATGCATTTGGAAGAATACAATCTTAATCGGCATCATTCTAATCTTCTTCTACCTCTTTTAAATACGATTGTTTAAGTTTTTGTCATATCTTTTTATTGTATATTTATTTTCTATATACATATTTTTATTATTATAAAAAACATGTAAAAAAATTTAAAACCTTTTAAAAGCATATTTTTATTATAAATACTTTAAAAAATCGTAATAAAAAATCAAAAAATAATCCAAAAAAAATCCAATCCATTACAAAACCAAAAACCATATCAATTTATATTATTTGTAATTAATAACCAGGAATCTTAATAAAAACCCATTACAAAACCAAGAACCATATCAATTATATTATTTGTAATTAACAACCATGAATAAAAACCTAAAAAAAATCCTAAAAACCCATTACATAACCATATAAGCATATCAATTTATATTATTTACAATTAACAACCAACCAATTAGCAATGTTGTTAATATGTCAACAATTCATATTATTTTTCCATTAACAACATTGTGATATGTTAGAAGAATGAAGCATTCATACAAAAGAGAAAGAAAATATACCTTCAATTCAATTTAATAGTATGCTAATAAGTTACAGATTCCATCAATGCAACATGAAAGCAGCATATTATAATATATAAAAAATTAAAAAAAGGTATTTAAACATTTTAAAAAATGAATATAAGATTTGTTTTAAGAAGGATTTAGAAAAAAAATGAGAAGAAAGATTATAATATAAAATTATGTGCTTGAAATTCTGAAAAACGTGTTTTTTTTAATGTTTATGGTTGAAAATTATATAAACATAGTTTATTTTAAATTAAAAATACTTTGAAATGTAAATAAGATTTACTTTTATAAAGATTATATGTTATAATATATATCATAAATTAAATTGGATCCAACCTCTCTAAATAAAGAAAGATATAATAATATAAAATTATGTGCTTGGTTTGGTAATATGGAAAAGTAGTTAAAAATATATATATATAAATAATAATATAAAATTATGTACTTGGGAATATGGAAAAGTGGTTTCTTAACATTTACTCTTGGAAAAAATGACAGTAGTATCCTTGCATTTTCCATGTGTACAATATCCTTAAATTTCCATGTATATCTCAAGGGGAAAATGACAAAAGGGCATTATGTCGACAATGAGAAATCAACAACTTATACTTTAAAATAACGACTTTACATAGAAGTTAAATAAACTTGAGTGGGATATAACTTCATCACTTCACTTATCGATATGAAAGGCAAAAATATCATTAATTTTCAAATTTTCAACTCAAGAAAAAGAAACATGATAATTCCCAATTCTTCATGTTGGCATGCTCTAAATAAATACATTAACTAGGTGTAAATAATTGATAATTTGAGAAAAAGGGAAATGCTCTAAATCAAATACATAAAGTACTTGTAAATTTGATGATTTGAGAAAAAAAGGAATTGCTCTAAATCAAATACATTAACTAGTTGTAAATAATTGATGATTTGAGAAAAAGAAAAAATGCTTTAAATCAAATACATTAACTAGTTGTAAATAATTGATTTAGAAAAACTCTAATGCGTAATTAAATTTTTTGAACCATAGGAGACACAAGCAACCATAGCCTACATGTTTATGGTGTCGTATTTTGAGTTCAATATATCAACTGTATATAAGAACTTGTGAAATTTTATGTTAATAAATATCATAAAGATAAGTTGATCTGTAAATTGTCATGAATATTTCGTTGGAACAGTTTATCACAATACTTTTTACAATATTGTGAGATCTCTTGTTATATATTATATTATTTTAGATCTCAGATTTAATGTTACTAGCTTGATGCATGAAATACTGAATAAACTAAAGTTGAAATGAAAGAAGCAAGCAAATAATACATCTTCCACACAATAAACAGAAGATGTACCCTAGGAAAAATCCCTCTAGAAAGTGAGGTCTACTCATTGCTCTTTTCTTCTCAATTATGAAATGAAAATACAAAGAAAGGGTCACCCACTATGGAGTTGACATGAACATTGTGGATAGTATGGTTCTATAGGATCTTTTACTTCCTCTATTTTATTTTTAAATCACACCCTTGGATGATATCCTCAATTGGGGAACAATAACAATACAAATAGAATGATGATCCGGATTTATGCGTGAATGAAATGAAAGAACATACACATAATAATAATCAAAGACATTTTGCAAAGATAACAGAGATACAGTAAACACATATTCTATTAAATGGCGAAAATACAACAGACTGTAATACAATTGCTAGAATGGTGGTAGCTATCTCTGAGAAGAGATGTGGCTGCTACGCTCATCCGTGCCAAGCTGAATACAAAATGAGGCCAAAGGGGCCTATTTATAATAAGAATGAGGTGAGAAACCCAAAATTCCAAAACGTAACCCTAGAAGATGAACCGTCATAAAGTTTGCGGCCCCAAGGTGGTAAGTTGAACAGTCAACTTCTCGGGGTCATAACTTTTGCATACGATTTCTTATTTGGGCGTTCGATAGCTCGTTGGAAAGGTCTGTCTGAGATTTACAAGTTTTGGTCAACCAAATGCATGTTGATAGGAAACCATTTGGCCTCGAATCTCCAAAAAACGTCGTTTAGGATCTCAAAACGACCCCGGAAGTTTAGGACCCGAAAAACTGTAGAAAAAATAACTAAGAAACTGCCACAATGGACAATTGTTTTGAGCCAGTGGAATAGGTGGGTGGCCACCAAAATCCATCTGGATCAATCCTCCCTCCTTAGGAAGCAATGGTCTCCATTGCGTCAAATCCCGTATCATATCTCGAACTGTGTGTTGAGTTGATCTCCTCGTGCGACATTTGCTGAAGTGAAGAGGCTTCCTTTCTTTGACATCCCGAGAAGGTTGTAATTGTTGTATGGATGATTTGTTTCTGGATGAGCACCTTGAATGCATGGCCTTGCATCGTAGAGGTACTCGGATGGATGAGGAAACAATGGCTCTGTCTTCTTCTTGTGTCTGATGAGCAAAGACACCCTGTGCAGAGGGCGTGGAGGTCTCTATGATCTTATGTTCTCCTTCAGACGCAATTGTGAAGAGGAATAATTTTCTGATGTAGGAGCTTATCTTCCTACCTTGAGAGACTGTTGTAGGTGCAACTATCTCTGGGATCCAGTAGAGTTGTCCTCCCAAAGTGACAATGACACTGCAAGGCCGTGACTCATATACAACATGACGCTTCCACATATATGGTTGTCCTAAAAGAACATCACATACTTCAAGTGGGGCCACATCACACAGTACCTCGTCTTTGAAAGGTTTGATGCCATATGGTAGGAGGCATTGTTGAGTAATGCGGATACCTCGTCCTTGGCTTAGCCAACCGTTGTTGTAAGGTTGCGGGTGTGGTGTTGTCGAAAGCTCCAATCTCTTGACGACTTCTGCTGAGATCAGGTTTTTTTGGTTGTCGTTGTCAATAACAAAATGTAGAGGCATTCCCTTCACCCACATCTGCGAGTGGAATAGGTGCTCCTCTGCCTCTTAATCTTCAGGATCCTCTAGTTGAATCTGTGCGGTAGCAATAGTGGCAGTGGGGTTTGCATCAATGATCTAACTCCCATTGTATGTGGTTGTGGCATTGGGTTCGGAATCAGAATCAGGATCTGATTCTGAAGATTTGATCTCGGCCACTAATGACTGCTCTGAGCGACATTCATCAGTGTTGTGCCAAGGGCTTTTATGAAATTCGCACCACTTACCAGTGTCCTTATTTGTCTTTCCATCCCCCTTCTTTGCTTGTGGCAGGGACTGGTTGTCTTTTCCTTGTCCTGTGTTTTGCGGGCAAGGGTTTCCCTTGCCTTGCTTCTGCGGTGGGTGCGCAGGTCCAGAGTCTCGCTTGTTCTTTTGTCGAAATTTCTCCTCGATTTTGACAGCATACCAATAGGCAGATCCAAGTGAAGAGATGTTGAGGAAGTCCATCTCAGTTCGGATGTACCGATGTAGACCATTGCGATATTTCAGAATCGGGTGTCGCTCGGAGTCCTTGATACTCAGCTTTGTACGCAAGGTATGAAATTTGTTGGTGTACTCCGACACCGTCTGGTCCCTTTCTTGACGCATAATGGTCAATTTTGTGTACTGGTCATCATAGTTTCCCACAGGGTAATACTGTTCCCTGACGACATCTATGAAAGAGGTCCAAGTGGGATTTGTTTCAAACATTCCAAACTCGTCTGATGAGTTTTGCTCACAATAAGTACCCCACCAATTTTAGACATGGGGGACTGCCTTAAGGAGTGCAAAGGTGATCTTTTCTCTGTCGAAAAAATTGTGGATAGAGAAATACCCTTCTAGAACATTCAACCAATTATCCAGGGCATCTGCATCGATACTGCCTTCAAATAAAAGAATATCAAAGTTAACTTGTACCTTAAAGGGAGTTGCATCCCCGAACCGACTGCTCGTTGAAGATGCACTTGCCGTTGTCGGCATTCGCTGAAGGATTTGGGAAAAACTATCCATCATCTCGTTCCTCTGTCGCTCGAGGGATTCCTCGAGCAGCGACTTGATAGGATCTCCTGCTCCATCGTCTCTCTTTTCTTCCACCATGGGAGGTCATTTGGGACGGCGAGAATGATCAAGTGAAACTAGTTCGAGACCAAACTCTCTATACTCGGACCTCGTCGGGGACATGCACCGAGGAACAATCAAAGAGCAGATTGCTCTGATACCACTAATCCGGATTTATGCGTGAACGAAATGAAAAAACATACACATAATAATAATCAAAGACATTTTGCAAAGATAACAGAGATACAGTAAACACATATTCTATTAAATGGTGGAAATAGAATAGACTGTAATACAATTGCTAGAATGGTGGTAGCTATCTCTGAGAAGAGATGTGGTTGCTATGCTCATCCGTGCCAAGCTGAATACAAAATGAAGCCAAAGGGGCCTATTTATAATAAGAATGAGGTGAGAACCCCAAAATTCCAAAACGTAACCCTAGAAGATGAACCGTCATAAAGTTTGTGGCCCCAAGGTGGTAAGTTGAACAGTCAACTTCTCGGGGTCATAACTTTTGCATACGATCTTCGATTTGGGCGTTCGATAGCTTGTTGGAAAGGTCTGTCTAAGCTTTACAACTTTTGGTTGACCAAATGCATGGCAATGGCCACCATTTGGCCCTGAATCTCCAAAAAACGTCGTTTAGGGCCTCAAAACGGCCCCGAAAGTTTAGGACCCGAAAAACTGTAGAAAAAATAACTAGGAAACTGCCACAATGGACAATTGTTTTGAGCCAGTGGAATAGGTGGGTGGCCACTGATCTCCATCTGGATCAAATGAACCATTTCATTTCCTTGTAGCCCAATATTTAACATTGGTTGGTAGTCATTTAGGTTTAGGGTTAGGGTATTTGCATACCTCAACTATAAATTAATGTTATGGTTTTGGACCCTCTAGAATCTTCTTGAAAGTCCACTAGTGACTAGTTCCACATGTGAGTGATGTGAGATGGCGTGGCATCCACTCAATACAAAGGTCGTTAACTTGTGGAAGGCATAACTTCCACACATGAACTTCGATGGAGGTGAATTCTACATTGTCAGAAAGATCTCAATGTATAGAACAATGTAGTCTAGAGAATGGAATCTAAGATCACAAAGTTTCAACCCCAAAAATGGTCATTTAAGGCATGAAATGGGTTCTTGAAGGCTCTAGACCCCAAATCACCAAATTATGAGCTACCCATAAAATGTGCCATACAATCCAATAGCTACATTTTTTGCAACCATAGATAACCAAGGTAGTTGACAAATTATATAATGATCTATTTTGAATTATACTTCCCCATATAGGGGCTTTTGTTCCCCAAAATATTTAACAAAAGGAGGTGAGGAAATTTTTCCTTAACCTTCACCTTGGGGTGCTATTCAGCCTTACCTAGGAGTTTTGAACCCAACCTACCAAAGTTCATGTTGCCCACTTCTGGTTGGTCTAGACTTCTTCTGCAAAACTATATCTTTTGCTAACTCTACTTAAACTTCCAGTCTTAACGTCTCTATGGTATGTAAGATTTGCTCATTAGTTTCCTAGTCTAACATGGACATGTCATAAAGTTTCACATTTACCACATTCACTATCAAGTAAAAGAATCCTTTCAAGACAAGGAAATGTCTATATGGACCATTGGTAATGCCATTTGGTTTATGTAATGCACCATCTACCTTTATGATTTTGATGAATGAGGTATTGTGTCTCTTTCTAGATACATTTGTAATAGTGTACTTAGTTGATATATTGGTTTATAGCTTTAACTGGGAAGAGTATATATCACATCTCGTTCATTGGTAATAGTGTACTTAGACGATATATTGGTTTACAGCTCTCAATCTCACTTTGGTAAGGTTTGATGTTCAATTTCACTTCTAGTTCGAATAGAGATTGAGAAGAAGTGATCATGGCACTCAAACTCGGTCTCTTTTTCTCTTGCTCTTTTTTTATTCATTTTCTAGGTCTACATTATCTCTATATTTTCCATTTTATCTAGCTTCTAAGTTATGCTACTAAACTCCCTAAAAGGCCCAAACGTATTCTCAAGAGATACCATGAGAATGACCATGTTGCAAGAGATGTCTGTGACTGGTGCTTTTAGCATTGAAAATCTCTCCTCTAACTCATAATGTGGATTGTTATTGTTATACGCGTCCACCCTGGCTAGGGTTTTAAGCACGTTTTAAGACATTTTCCTCATACCACTTCATGTATCCTACAACATCCCACAAAAACAAACAAAGAAAATTGATTTGACACCAATATGACCTGTAAGTTGTCATGGATATTACATTAGAAAAATCTGTCACAACAAATCTTACAATATTCTAAAATATATTATTATGCAATTGATCCGGATTTATGTTGGAACGCAACAGAAGACACAAATAACCATATAAACAAATATGCAGTAGAAGTAACACTTCATTCATTAATCAATAACTGAAACTTGTTTACATACAGAATGGAAATAAACTAGCTAGTGCTGGTAACTTATCTCTGAGAAGAGATGTGGCGACTAGATGCCTCTAAACTCTGTGTTACAATGAGGCTCGAAGGCCTATATATTATTGAGAAACAATGGAAACCCTACACACCCAAAAACCTAACCCTAGGAGGTGAAACGCCAAAATGTGGGCCCCGTTGGGTAACTTGGTACATCAATTTCCCGGGGTCGTAACTTTAGCCTACTACCTCTGTTTGATGCGCATGATACATCGTTAGAAAGATCTGTTTAAGGACTACATCCACAAAACAAAAAATGTTGAGTCCAAAATAGACTCATATTTGCCCAACCATTCGATGCCGAAAAAACGTCGTTTAAGGCCTCAAAACGGCTCCGGAAGTTTAGGACCCGAAAACTGCCAAAATTAGTAAATTGTGCTATAATTAAGGAAACTGGAAAATGGAAAGAAACAATGGTGGGGGTCCAAGAGGAATAGTTGGGTGGCCACCAATATCCTCCTAGATTAGGAATGTATTATTTTACTTATCAACGTTATTGCACCGAGAGAAGTGATGTGCTCAACAACTCAGTATGGGGGAGATGTTGTAAAAATTAAAAAGCAATTAAAAAAATTAATGCCGACTCATATAAGTTATTAAAATAAAAAGTATTAAAAAAATCATGTTGGCTCATAAGTTACCAAAGATAAAAGTATTTAAAAATTTCATGCCAACTCATAAGTTACCAAAGATAAAAGTATTTAAAAATTTCATGCCGACTCATAAGTTACCTTGAAAATAAAATGTAATTTAAAAATTTGTGTTGGCTCATAAGTTACCAAAAATAAAAAGAAATTAAAAAGTTCATGTCGACTCATAAAATAAAATAAACTAACATACATCCATCTTAAACTTGGGTCTATCAAGCACTAAGAGGGATCAAATTTCTTGAGGTGAATTTTTTCGTAGTGTGTAAAAAAATTAAGATAACAAAATGTAATTCTCGGGAAATTGGATCCCTCTCGATGCTTGATAGATCTGGGTTTATGGATATATGTTGGTTATCGCTATCTTAATACATGAAGCACTAAATAAACTGAAACTAAAGTGAAAGAAGCAAGCAAATAACACACCATCCACACAATGAGCACAACATGTACCCAGACAAAATCCAATATGGGAAAAACCCAACTAAAAGGTGAGGTCTATGTTTTGCACTTTTCTTCTTAGATATGAAATGCAAATACAAAGAAATGAGCACTCACTATGGATTTGCCATGAACATTGAGGCCAATATGGTTGCTACATGATCTTCTACTTCCTTTGGTCTACTCCAAAATCTCACTCCCAAATATTTTGCTCAACTACGAAACAATAAATTTACAAATAGAATAAAACCCTTTCCTTTCCTCGGAGCCCAATTTCAATGTACCTTGATAATTGTTTAGGGTTAGGGTTTTTGCATATACCCTAACCCATAATTAATTTTAGGGTTTTGGACTCTCTAGAATCTTTTAAAATCCACATCTAACTAGCTTCACATGTGTGAGTGATGTGAGTTGATGTGTCACCTACTTAATATCATAATGATCAACATGATAGATCAACTTATAGGAGACATAACTTCTATATACAGACACCTATTAAAATTATTTTTACAATAAAACAATCTATTTGGACAAACGCTAACAAGAAAAGTGAAGAGATTCCCCATCCATGAATGAAATGACTATCTGTCTTCATGAATGAAATGACTATCTGTCTTTATAATGGCACCCACATTAGCAGCACATTTAATGCTGTATGTCAGAGATGAGGATAGAGAGCTGGCTCTTCACATGGAATGTTGCTGCAGACCTGGCAGTCACCAACAGCAAAACATATCTCACAATTTCCACGTGGCATTCTTTTGTTCAGATATACTCTTGCTTTATCACCACACAATCAACTGGGCATTATTCAATTTCCACGTGGCATGTAGACCGTATGCGAACCCTTCTGATTGGTTCGACACCAACGGTGATTGAAATAAACATCCACGTGGACATACCGAATCCGAAACCCCTTGTTTGGTCGTACACGTGTAAGACGAGGGCAGAAGCCACGTTAGTAGCCTTGATCGCGGGGAATCAGGACGGTTGCTCTCCGGTTTCGTCTCTTAGTAGCTTTGATTGGTCCATCAACGTGTTCAACTGTGACGTTTGCAATGCACGCTGCTTATGTCATAAAATGCACGTAAACGATTTCACTGGGTGACAATGACATTCCTAAGAAAAGGTTCTATATTGTATTTGGTGTTTTGGAATAGTTTTATTATTTTTTAAATTTAGTACTTTTTTTTTTAGCTTTATATATATAAGGAATAACCTTTCGATCCGACTATTTGCATCAATCCGACACCCAATAGAGCACTGTTGCCGCCTAAATGGAGCCATGGTCGTTCGATTGGTGCAAATGGTCGGGTCGATAGGTTATTTGTATAGTTAATTATTTATGTTTAATTTATTGTAAAATTAATACATTATATAATTTATGATAGGCGATAGGTGAATGTCGATAAGGATCAAACGATAGAACCTGCTGCCCAAACACTAGAACATGATTCTGAGGGTTTGAAGAGCCAAGGGTTTGAGGATTTTGTTGTTGATGAATGGATGAGGGGTTTTGAACCATGAACACTAGGAAAGGAGCACTAAGTGTCCTATAGAATGGAATGGGCACCCCTTGCAGTGGCTAAACCGAACCACATGAGGGGCCAATTTGGGCATAGGGTTGCATAATATGGAGAGATGGTGGAGTGGTGAACTCAGAGTGATTGTTATCGATATTGAGTCGAGTTAAGTAGTTAACCGAGATTGACGACAATGAAGAATCTTTCTGAATTTAGGACTTTTGGAGATCGACGTCCATCCCACAAATGTTGAGAGAATAACACCTATCGGTGTTATTCTAGAACATATCAGAGTAATAATTATTTATGCTTTTATTGGTTGGTAGGGAATTAGGTATTTGTCTTTGGAATTCGGTCTAAATAGGAGTGATGACATGTTGACATTGTGTTCTTGCTGCAATTAGTAGTCATATTGTCAATTATGTTCGTTGGAGTCAAACATGACTAACTATTGCATTTTCTATTGCTAGAAATGTGATATCTTGCCACCATTCCTTTTTGACATGGTATATACAAAATCATTAATTATGTCGGAAAATGGGTCTACACTATAATGGTTCCCAAAACTCGTTTACCTCCTCAAAACTATCAAATGCATATTTTCAATGTTTGTTAGTGAATGTTCTAGATTCTACAACAAAGTCTGCTCATGTTCATTTAGTTTCACACAAGAAGTAGTTGCACAAACCAAAGCATTAGGAAACAACCTAGAAACAATTTGAATTTCATTATGTTCATTTGTAAGTAGGTTCTTCATTGATCTTGAAACTAACAATTCTATTCTTAATTGCTTTCATTACACTTCAGACAACATTAGAACTATAAAAAATCATTTAGGAAAGTTGGAATGCATAAGCAAATACTAATTCGATTATAGGCATCATTGTACATATCAATATATCTTTTTCATTAGAATTATTTCAAGTGGCTAATGTTAGTACCTTTTGAGAAATATTTGGCTAAAGAACACATGCATTTGATTATAATGCAAAGAGTATACTAAATTTTCCCAAATGTTTCCCTTCGTAATGCCTACAAATTGAGTGATTGTGACAACTTATTTGAAGATTAGCTAATATTAGCAATTTTATGTGTTCGTGGTTTTATTTTCCTTGAGGATATTGTGATCATAAAACTACTTCTAGTATCAAAATGTAGCTTGTAGATGGTTTAGATTTTTGGGGATACGTAATCTAATGATTTCTCCTTCATCTATTCTACTTCTTCTTGTCCTAGTCGTATATAATGTGTTTGCATCGCGTTTGGCCTCATAAATATTTACATCTCTAGACAAACTTCGTTGTGCTTTTGCTAGTGCTACAAAGCAATTGTTCATGCCACCATATTCAACCATAGTTTTCAAAATCACAAAAAGATATCTACAAAACATATGTTACAAATCTTTTAAAACTTTCAAAGGGATCATCAATGAGGAAATTAACAAATTGGAATTTTTCCAAAACTCGCCAACATAAACTTAAACTCAAATTTGAAAAAATTGGTAAAATTTACCGGAAGGAAAAAATGGAGATTTTTGCAACACTATGTATGGATTTGAATAAATTATTCTACAAAATAAGTATAAATAGATAGATAGATACATAGATTTGTATGTACATAATCCAATTGAAACAAATGATAGGATTCATACCTTTTGGTGAGGGCCAATTGTTTCTTGAGCAATGCCCTCTTCTAAGTAAGCTTTGTACATACTATGATATCCTTCCCTTATCTGAAGAATTTCAGCCAATGTTTGTGAACATATTGTCTTTGTCAAAGCTCTAAATTTAGGGTACCAACTCCTCAATTCAATTTTAGCTATAATGCCATCTCTCGCTTTTGGATTGTGCATCCATAGAACCATTGCTTTCTATGCTAACCATGGACAAACTTTGCAATCACAAAGTTTTCTTTAAAATCCAATCTTCTATAGAAAGAAATAAGATTGACTACTTAGAATTGCACATATAATAACCAATGCGCGTTATATAAGAAGTCTTACATGTGCCTGTGATCACTTAGGTCCAATTTAAGCTACATCTTGGAATCATAGAAGCGACAACAATGGAAATGTTTGAAGCAGTGCTCTAGGTAGAGTAAGTTCCATCCATAAGAATAGTAGGGCACCTTGAAGAAATGATACTAATAAAAACTTGGATTTAAGAGTAACGTGAATAGAATAAACTAGGGAATTAAAGTATCTAAAGGTGTTTCCATGTGATGACTCCATTTGTTTCATAGCATAAGGCTACCAACACATGGTAGTATTTCCAAATCAAGAATTTAATTAATTAACTAAAAGAAATATATTTGTATGATTATGCAATAAACAAATGCTATGATGATAGTCAATTTGATACCATGCCATTAAGGAGGAAACAAATAATCATCGCATTGTTGATTGATTTAATACCATACAAAGCACAAAAAAATGAATATAAATATTTGTTGATGGCACATATATCATCCTCACTTGCTTAGACACCTATCATAACATACATCTCCATTAAAAAAGGATGAAAAATGCAAATAATATACAAAATTTTCTTATATGCATTAAGTTTACGATGGAGATCCATTTCCCACTACCAATGACCATGGACACAATTGTATTTTGTATACACATTTTTCAACCAAATCTCAACATAACTAACATTTATCACTGGCCATTTTCCCAATAAAATGTAAATGTACTAATTACATAAAGAAATAGTGAAATGTAAATATAATGAATGCAACAGAAAAATTAAAAAAACATGGAAGAAAGATAAATTGAACTATAAAAGCATTATGATATTCATATCAAATAATTTTTTATTTTAAATTAAATTTAGTTAAAGTACACTCAACCTCAGCTTCATGTGAACTCACTTTATATTAGTGTTTTTTTCACTTGGAAAAAAACATATTTTATATTATTGAAATCAAAGTATTTTTACATCATCATTTTTTATCTCAAATTCATATAAAGATGTTTATTGAATATCTACCATTACATAAAAAACATTTTTTTTACTTATACTTCCTAACACAATTAATTACATAATTTAATAACATTCTTCTATAAAAAAATAAAAAAAATAAAAAAAATAAAAATAATCTCTAGTCTTAGGGATCATCATAACCACACAACATCAATTTTCAAAAAATCTAAACAATCTTAACAACCATCACCCTGCCTTGCACCAACTCTTCTATATAAATTGCCTTTCAAACAAGGCAAAGCTTTTTTAAATAAAAGATCTACTTCCTTATTGAATTCACCTATATAAGTACATAAAAATAATATCTACAAATTTCTGAACTCAGAATTTACTGTATACTCATGCTATCTAAGTCATAATAATATTTCACTTCCTCCTTTATCACAGTGGATAAATATATTGGTTCACTTTACATAAGTATTTCATATTTTGAAAGTAAATAACTTTTATTTTTTTATTTATTTTTTTAATAATAAATTTTATTAACATATATTTTTTAAAATTATTTTATATACATAATCACATTATTCAAATTCATAAGATTATAATATATTAATATTTTTTAACTCTAAAAAATATTTATATACATAATCATACTATTTACATTCATAAAGTTACAATAAATTAATACATTAATAAACTTATTAAATTTATTAATATTTTTTTTAAACTTAAATACTTTTTAAATTTATTAATATTTTTAGTTTAAAGAGTATTTTATCTACATAATTATACCATTCAAATTCATAAAATTACAATAAATTAATATACTAATGGTTTTGTATTTTAAAAGTATCTTATATACATAAGCATAACGGTTAGAATAGTAAGATTACATTCTTAATGCACCAATTTAATTATGTAATTAATTTTTTTTAACATATTATAATTAAAATGAGTTAATTTTTATAACATATATGTTTTTATTTTTAATAAATATTATATCAATTCATAAAATGAAATTATCAGAATAAAAATAAAATTATTGACAAAATATTTTTTCAATTTATATTTGAAAAATTAAATAATCTTTAGAAAGTAATCATGACACAATTTTTATAGTAAAGTAATTACTATACCAGTCATGGTTAAGATTTTATGAAACTTTTACTCATAACTTCAATGGCAAAATAGGAAAAATAGCCACATAGACATGGAAAGAGTTACTTAGATATCATGTTGTAATGACAAATCGTCATGTCCGTTAATGATTGGGATTTAATGAACTTTAAATAACTTATGACTTAAATGGAAAAGTGGGCAAAATAACCATAAATACATAGAGGTTATTGTTTGGATATCATAGCTAAGGTGGCACTCAACATCCAACTATCTATAAATGTAGGTCTATCCTAAACTTGAATCTATCAAGCAGAGGAATCAAATTTCTTGTGTAATTTTTTTTCTTGATTTGTAAAAGCTTAAGATAAAAAATTTACACCTCAATAAAATTGATCCCTTTAGGGTTTAAGATGGATCTATGTTGGTTTAAATTTTTATAGATTTTGTGTAGAACTTAAAATTGAGTTGCCATATGTTACCAAATAACTTTGTTTGTTTATTTTTATCACGTACATTATTTACCTAACGACATTTTCCCCATACCAGGTTATAGAGCATCTCACTACTCTCTGTGCAAAGACATAGTTTGTTTGTTTAATCGAGATATGCATTGAATAAATGGATATAATAAATATAGTGTCCTTATTAATATCATGGTATAGCCATCCACATTAATATCTATTCAATCAACTTCTATCTAAAGCTTCCTTCAATAACTTGGTCTGATTAGGATCTCATGCTATATTATTGTGTTGTTAAGTTGTATATTTATTATCTTAGATTTTTTTTTTCCAAAGCAACATTGAAGATGACAGTTGGGCTTACATTTTGAAAGTTTTGATTACCCTATTATCTTATAAATATGTGGATGATAGGAAACACCAAAATAAATTTTCTCACATGTGCTTCCTGAAGTGAACTAATTGGATTAACTTGCTATGGAGGATGGACACAAACAAGAGTCAAGTAATTTTAATTAAGTGTGTTCTTTCAATGTTCCAATCTCAATAGTAAACATAAACAATGGAATGGGGCTTCTTTGCTTCCAAAAGTTTTTGAAACCCTTGTGCATTTTGACTAAATGTGTAAGGCAATTGTCACCACGTGGCTCTTGTTTAATATTCTTAATAAGTTGTTTCAATATTAGATTAGATGTTGGTAAGTTTTTTTAACTGCAATTAGGTTCTTGTTTCCTAAGTTCATGTATGGATTCAAAGGCAAGGTGCTTAAGGAAAGCACATGGTTGTAAGACTAGTAGCCACAACGATGAGCATTTAGAATATTAGCTTTTCTTAAGATACATGTGGTCTAAAATTTCCTTCTGATTGAATAAGAACCCATCTTCCTCGAATCCAAGGAAATAGGTTAATCACTTAATACCCAATTATGCATCTAGCAGGGGTGGAAGTTTGCCCTCTTGCAGATTACTAGTGGGTTATTTTGAGGTGGCTAGCTTGTGTCTACACATTGAGGTCATAAGATTGTATGCATAGAGGCTAGGCTAGTAGCCCTGAGTTTTGTAGGTTTTTTATTGCTTTGTAAAAAAACGATTTGTACATTAGATTACAAATTAAAGATCAAACATTATTGCATGGTAATCGACCTTAACATTTTTCATAGTGTTATTCTAATGGTTATTATTTGAATTGCATGCTTTGAGATAATGGTAATTATTTAGGTTAGCTATTCATATATAGCTCATATTATTGATTTTGATCCTTGTTGTCTAGAATGTGTGCTGAGTGGCAATGGTGATTATTCAAGGTAGTGATTGCTTAGGCTACTATCAATTTGCATTGGTTGATATTGATAGTTGGTGTCTAGTTTGTGTGCCTAGTAGCAATAGTGATTATCAACAATAGCTAATCTATAGCTTACTCTAATTAGCGTGTGGTAGCTCATTTTGATGGCTAATGTTTGGTTTTTCTCTGAGGGATAGTAATGATCATCCAAGTCAAATGTTACTTGGGATACTCTTACCAATGATGCATACAAATTTGTTGTTGTAATGAAAAATAACTTTCAATCACATATATAGAAATATAATTGTTTTTTCTATTAGTATAAATGAAAAGGCTTGTTAATTGGGTCTTGCTTAAGTCATTGTGTGAAGGAGTGTAATTATCCTCCCCACCCAATATCAATTCATGTTAGTGACATGTTGAACTCTTAATGAATGTATTATTTCCATAATAAATTTATTATAAGAAAACAAATAATAGATAAAAAGAGTTATGATATCCATCCCTAGTGATCCTTGCAACACGGTGCAATAATAAAATCCAATAAACTCAATCAAAATAATCATTGTTATATTTTTTCATATATCTCAATTCTTTCCCACAATTTGGAATGTCCTTGGATTGGTGAATATGGGTATTTAGTTCACTTGGTGCATGGGGTTAAATGATGTTGTTCCCTATAAATATAGATTATGTAGTTATATTCATTAAAAATTTAGATCCATGAAGAATGCCCAATTTAATTCTTCCCAAATCATAGCTTTTTAGTTTTTAGAAGATTTATTGTTTCTACGGAAGAACCCAGGACATTGAACTATTGATTTTGGACGAGAGTCTAGAATGCGATATAACTTAAAATATATTTCTGTTTAATGCAAATTATAAAAGTGAAATTTTTCTTAATGGTTAAAACAAATTTGTGATGTGTTTCTTACTAAAAACTAATACTAATAAAAGGATATTAGCTTTGTATTGATATCTCATGCTAAACTTACTATTCTACACATTTTTATAAATAATTGTAAATCGAGGGTATAAACAACATAACAACCTTAACTAGCCTCCAAAAGTACAAACACCATATCAATAGGAAATAACAATAAACTTATCTATCTTATATTTTGTTATAAGATCACATATCATACAATGTGTTCTGTGGATAAAAGAAGGGATAAAGAGTTTAGAAAGGTTTACAAGATAAGCTATTGTTCAAGCATAGCTATTAAAGCCGATGTCTACAATAGGCATATAAGTTGAAGTTAAAACCATTTTACAATGCACTGATGTTGAAAGAGATACTTACAAGGTAGTTGCTTTGTTGGAAACCCAATCGGAATCCTATCATGACAAATCATACATAACAATCCCTCGCCATCACCTGTGTTAAGTAATTCTTCAAAAATATTTATCGTTGGTGAAGAATAAGCTACTTTTAAAAAAGTGATTGTTGGATGAGTTTGATGGCTAGAAATAAACCACTCTCTCAACAATGGACGAAGATCAAATTCTTCAATTTTGTATTGTATAGAAGAAGGATGAAGATCAGACTCCTCCTAGTTCATCTCATTCTCATCCACGACCTCTCAAATATATCTCTCGCATAACCATTTATAGCATAAATGCCCATGTAATTGAAAGTAAACAAATTTCATAATATGATTAAAGTATTTTGTGGTATGCTCCTCAATATAAATGAATCTTAACTATGGGAGATTAGCTTCTTGTTAAACCAAATTGCTAAACCTACTATGTTGCACATGGGTATAACCAAAGACTCTCAACATGAACATAAACATACAATGATAAGAGTAGTGTAAAATGTGAAGGAATGAGAAAATGGAGTTGTAAATGGTCTATTCTAATACCCAAATGTTGGAGAATCCTAGATGCATCCAAGACCAATAAACCTTATTTGGCATGTCAACAATGCCATACCCATTATTGCAACAAATAGTTACATGTATAAGATCTTCATTTCTTTATAAAGAGGAATTTCCATAGATTCCATCTACTTGCTTCAATTATTCACAAGTTTAGATTATTAAAGAGAAATACCATAAGTATTTAAAGGTGTTCTATTACTATAACTCTTTGAGAGCAATGTACAATTTGTTATGTTATCGATAACACTATACTATAAGTTTCTCATTGTTGAAGTAATCTCAAAGCAATTACATAAATAAACTCAATAAATCTTTCTAAAGAGGTTCTCTAGAGAAATAAACCGAGAAAGGTCGTTTGCTAATTTTAACGTTCCTCCTTATCAATTACCATAGACCAATACACACTAATGGACACTTTCAAGGGATAATGTCATAAAGAAATGGACACATTATAATGGATGCCATATACATTCTTTATTTTTTTTAGACTTTATAACCAAAGAAACTTTAATTACTATATTAAATTTCCCACATGATTGTAGTCTAATGGAAAGTAGCGAGATTATTAGGTCTAAATTAATGTGGAGACATGAATTCAAAACCCTTTGTGGTTGTGGATGTAAATGTCTTTCTAAATATAAAAAATATTTTAAAAATAAATAAAAATACTATATTAAAGTTCAGTAGAATAATGACAATTTGCTAAGCCAATAGAGTCATGGTTATATATATATAACCAATTCATTTTGTAGTGTACCATTATGTGACACCAATCCACCTACCGTTGGATCATCATGCAATCAAACTATTAAACTTGATGTTATAACAAATATGACGTTATAACAAATAATATGTCCCTCTAAATATAAAAAATATTCTATAAATAAATAAAATTACTATATTAAAGTTTAGTAGAATATTGACAAATTGCTAAGAAAATAGAGTCATGGTTATATATATAACCAATTCATTTTGTAGTGTACCATTATTGACACCAATCCATTTATCATTGGATCATCATGCAATCAAACTATTAAACTTGACGTTGTAACAAATATGATGTTATAACAAATAGTATTATTTGTTATAACGTCAAGTCTAGTAGTTTGTTTGCATGATGATCCATGGTACGTGGATTGGTATCAATAATGGTACATTACAAAATGAATTGGTGCATTGATTTAAAAAATTGTACACTACCTCTTTTTCACACTTCAAAAACGTTTGCACCTTGAAAAAATAAATTTGCATGGGCCCATGATAAATTTTGAATTAAAGACTAATGTATAATAATATAATGAAAGTGTGAACAAAATGCACTATAACATCTAAAAAATGTTATATAACTATGGCCTTCAACTACTACTCTTGAAATATGTTGACATAAAAATAGATTAGCACACCCTCATAGTTTGTGGTTGGATCATGCATATAGGGATCAAATGATTGAAAGATAGTAATGGAATGGAAGGGATTTTTTAAAAAATTCCTCATATTCTTCTAGTTAAACGGTTCAACTCTAAGTTATCCATGCCCACCAACATATAAACTATATCATAAAAAAATTTCATATAACTATGTCATTCCATTTACTATTTTTTAAAAGAATAACAAATTATATTAATAACAAATATAGTTATTAATAATTATATTTTATTATTCTATTTACTATTTTTAAGACAATAAAAAAAGTTTATATTAATAATAAATATACTTATTAATAATTATATTAATCATAATTATTAATTATAAAAATGAATTATAACTTTTCACCTATTTAATTCATTGTATTTTTTCATATATACTTTTTATAAAGTTATATTTTTTTTAATTAAATATATATTTATATTAAAAAATTATAATATATTTACAAACATGAAGATATATGGCTTAAATCTTGTTATTTTGTTTATAAAGTTTTTATATGGAATTACTATTCCATTCTTTACAGACAGGTTTTTACAAGGATGTCTAAATTTGATAACATAAGTCTTTTTTTTAAATCTGGTTGTACAAAGTTTGTATTTTTTTTAGACATTACATTCTTTACAGGTAGATGTCAAGATTCTCAACAGGTAGAGATGAAGTTTATGGTTCAAATATAACTTTGTTTACGAGATGGTCATAGATAAAGAAATTTACATTAATTATTTACAAATTTTACATCATAACATTTATTTAATTAAAAAATACTATAAATAAATTTTACAACTATGTCAAAATCTCATAACATAAACAAATTTGATAACTATGCAACACAATCTCATAATATACTATTGATAATGATTTATATAAAACTGAATCACTGTATTGATTTTCCATTAAATTTAAATAACTAATTTATGAGTCATTTGCAAGATATCAATACTGCTTATCTAAAGTTGACACAATATATATACTTTTCATTAAATCTAACTATGATTTAGAAATGTTAGTAGTAAAAAAAATATTGAAAATACCATGTAAAATTTAAAGCTCAAACAAAGTATAAACACATTTCTTGTCAGCAAGATCTTAATCACAACTGACTTAAAAGCATAAAAATCATTTTAATTTTAACTTTGTGAAACAAACCACAACTACCATATCCCAATGAAAATTACCTCTCAAATACACAAATTCAAACCTTTACTGGCAAATGGGTTACCAACCACAGCTTCCATCAACCACATTTGTCTCAATTAGGTGGCCATTAACAGAGAATTTTTATTAACATGTTAGAAGACACCCTATCATATATAATGTATTGCATTGAGAAAGGTGCCTGCCACCTAAAATGCTCTTAATGAAAGATATCAGTTTTTGTCTCAATTAGGTGGCTGTTAACAACCCCATCTTCTTCATCATTTGACTAACTGGACCTGTCATAAAGATATTCCAGAAAGCCCAAAAAGTCTTGTAAATATACTTACATATATACAATATGGATGCTCATTGCTTACATCATCATGGTGTGGGCTGAAGGAAATCCTTATCCTTTTGGAATCATGATACAAAATGCATGTGCTGGTGAAGCTGTCAGGCCTAGATAATTGAAGATTCACTTCATCATTAGAAAAGAATTACAAATAAAAAATCATGGTCATGGGCTTAATATTTTGGTATTCAATAATGGGAGTCAAACTGATGAACTGATGGGATTTCTCTGAGCTCAGAGTCCAAGAACTTGGAGCACAATAGTTTATAATAGATCAACCGTTATCACTCGAATTTTAAGGTATCGAGGTAGATGCAATGCATTGTTTTCTGCCCGAGATTAAAATATGATGTTAAGACTGGAGTGATTGAGATATAGAATATGCTCCTCCGTAATTGCTACGATGCCTGATTGGTGTGCTGAGTAAGAATTGTTTCTCATAAATATTATTTTCTGTTGTTCAGATTAAAATACAGTTATAGAGGGAAGTATTCCCTCCAGAATCTACGTCTTCATATACCTCAGCCATCACGTGCTTATGCCAGATGGGGAGAAGTGGAAGAAAACTATTAATGTGCTTCATTCAAATAAGTCTTTGAGTTTTTGCAGTGTACTCTCTGACTCTCAGAGCCCAGAGCTCAGACCTGCCCCCTCATTCAATTTATTCATTCACTCCTCAGGTCTTTCTCCCTCACCTCCCCTTCATCTGCATTTGAATCTCACTGCCTATATTTGAGATTTTGTCTATCTGGGTTTGCCCAAAGGAATATTGGGTCCATTGGAGCAGATGGCTAGGATTCTTGCCATTGGAGTTGTGGGCAGAGCTCCTGAGCTTGAATAAGAGGTGGAGAAACCAACTGCTGCGAATCTCAGTTGCCAGGCAGTAAGCATTCTATCTTATATTGTTTTTCCAAGGATTTGTATCTGACATTGTTACCTTTCAATGCATTTCATTCAATTTATGTTGGAAGGGGTTGTTTTCCTTCTCTTAGATTTCATCAGAGTCATGGATTTCCAATGGCCACATTGGATGTTGATCAGTCTTTAGAAAATATGATGTATTCCGTATGTCTGAGAAACTTGGTTATGCTCTGTTTATCCCCTATCTCGGGCAGAGATGTCATAGATTTGAAGCTGCAGCAGCAGGTAGCCTGAATTAAGTTTGGGAACAAAGTTGTTATTTTGAGAACAATTTTTACTTTTATAGAAACTCTGGAGTCTGTAACTGTTTCTTCTTTACCATGTAAATATAGGATTAACCAGTTTTTTGTCCAGTGGCCAATGCTTGAATAATAAGTCGGAGATGGTATATTATGAAGAGACTGGATTCAACTTGTGCTGAGCAATATTTAAAGATTAACTTTTGACACCGGCATGGCCAGTTATCCACCCAAACTAATTAATAGCAAGATTTTTGGAGGCTCTTTCACCTTAAGCTGTGAATAAGTTTATCATGTCTGGCTAGTTTCTAAATTAATGCATTGCGGTTCTTAACAAATTCAGGATGTCTACTTTCTCCATTGTATTGCCTTCCAAGGGACAGTGGGAATGTGGGTGCCTAATAAGCACAAAGTCATGTTTGATCCATGAGCTTTGCTTGAAAGGCTTGGCTTTCTTTTATTTTACTAGTCTTTTTGAGGTTGAAGATTTTCTGACTAAACTTTGTCTCCTCTTAATTTGTCCTGCAGGAGGCTAGCAACCATTTACAGGTTTAAGATCACAGAAGGGACCAGCTAATAACTTGACAGAGAGAATCAGGAAGAAGAAAAATGTCAGCGAAGTTCGTTCACACGATATCTGATGATCCTGATTTGGAAAAGCAGCTTCAAAAGCAAATTGGATGCATGACAGGAATTCTCCAGTTGTTTGAGAGACCCTCTATTATCACTGGGAAGCGCTTGTATGGCACCAAGAATCTTCCAGCAGGTTTGTTTCTGCATAACATCTTCTATTTTAAGACATATGGCGGTCATTATTCAATGGGATAACATCATGACACTGTTTATGCTTTAGCTTCATTGATTCTAATGGTTTCGCTTTTTGTTTCAGGTCGTTCCTCTCCTAGCTGTTCGAGCCCAATACCCGATGACAATGTAGCTTCTGTGCAAAATGTGGTAAGTCTAATGTCTACAGAGTTGCGAGTTGTCGTTTGAGAGGCACAGTCAAGCAGCAGTTTGCCATTTCAATATAAATTGTATTAGTGATTACTAGAGGTTTAATGAAGTAGCACTTTGTTGTTCAAGGATAATGCATAGTATTCAGCTCGGTAATTTGTGCATAAATTGCAGGCAGACGATGACAGTCATAGGTCATCAGTTGATTCAGGAGCAACTGCAAGTGCCAGACAAATATCAAGGGTTTCCTCTGTTCACATGGACAACAATGTCAGACTTGACACTTCTTTTCCGGAACCAACACAATTGAAGAAGCTCGAGGCATCAGCAAAGAGCTCCTGGGATTACAGACCTAGTAGAAACACAAGCACGCAAAATTCACCGAGGTTATTGGTTGATAATAGAGGAGATGCTTCCATTCTGTCAAAAGAACTATCAAGGCCATCTCTTGATTCAAGGCAAACAGGAAGGCTGTCACTTGATATCAGAGATGTAGTAAGGGATTCATTCAACAGAGATTCTCCAAAGCTGTCCCTCGAGACCAAGCTTAATGAGAAATCTCGAAGCAAAGACAGACACAAATATGTTCTCAAGCCAATGGACTCTCCAAGACCTCCAATCGATGCAAGAGATACAAGCAAGCAGCAACAACAATTATCAATCAGTTCCTCATCAAGGAAGGGGCAAAAGCCAAAGTCACAGTTTCAAACTTCATCAGATATCAATGAAAACTCTAGGAAATCAGTGAGTCAAGCTTCCTTAGATGCAACTAAAAAGTCAACAACACCAGTTGATTTAAACGAGTCTCTGAAAGTACTTGTGAAGTTACGAGAGGCACCATGGAATTTTGTAGAAAATAAAGAGCCACCGAGACCTTCTTTTGAATTGAAAGAAGGCCCAAGATCTTCATTTTCGAAGGACTATCCAAGGTTCTCATATGATGGCAGAGACATCCCTCGTTCTTCTTCATTAAAGATCAGAGAAGCTCCAAGACTATCTTTGGACAGCAGAGAAATTTCAAGAAATTCTGTTGAGTTGAAAAATAATTACTCAGGCATGGACACACCCAAGATCATGCACAAGCACAGTCATTCTAATGGAGATTTGACAGAAATAGAACATCAATGTAGTGAAAGAAGGCGTTCTCCAAGTGTTGTTGCTCGTCTGATGGGCTTAGAAGAGATGCCGGATAATTCAACCCCAACTTCTCAAAGAACTGGAGCATTATATCTGTCACAAGCTGAAGAAAATTATGGTTTCAGAATTTCTCCAGAGGCAGGGAAAAGTTTCCAATATTGCAAGGCTATGGAATCTACTAAGCAGGCTACAGAAAAAGAAAATAGTTTATTGGAATCATGGAAGAAGCACCATATCCAAACTCGATGTAGTGATGAGAGATCAGATCCTGTTGAAGAAACAATTGAAAGAGCGTTGGGATCACCAAGAAGCATTCAAAGTTTGAAGTCACCTTGGCTTAAGCATCTTGATGCAATTCCAAAACCAATCTTGATGCAGAGGTGTCCCATTGAACCTGCCCCTTGGAGACAACAGGATGGTTGTCAGAGTTATCAAAGAAAAGCTTTTGAATCTCAGAACTTCTCAGATGTGCTGAAAAGGAACGAGAGGTCATCCCAAGTTCTTTACAGTGAAATTGAAAAGAGGCTGAAACAACTCGAGAATGAACATTGTGGTAAGGATCTCAAAACTCTCAAACAAATTCTGGAGGCAATGCACCATAAAGGTCTCCTAGACTCTACAAAAGAAAAATTCAGTCATCATGAAAATGATTTTGATTACAACCCTCAAGAAGGCAAAACTGTTTATAGAGCACATGAAATGCAAGACAATCAATTGAGATTTGGAAGCTCTAACTCTTCAAGAGATTTTCAGGCTCCCATAGTGATAATGAAGCCTGCAAAACCGGTCAACAAGTCAAGTAATTCTTCTGTTATTTCATTGGATGGGTTTCCAAATTATCAAAGAAAAGTGATCTCGGTACCTCAGCCTGGAAGCTTAAACACCAAGAGATCAACTATGGGAAACAACAGAGCCCTCAAGGATCAGCAATCAGGTAGGCCTAATCCCAGAGGATCTGCAAACCATTATAATAATGAACCCATTGTTGTCAAGGATCATAGAAGAGAACATAATAGCAGGCCCAAGTCCATAGAAAATTCAAATGATGTTTTGCAGAAGCGAATACCTCGTCCATTATCCCCAGTTTCAAGTCCTTCCACACGAAATCAACAGTCTTCTAAAGAGATTCTTAACAGTGCGAAGAACAACCACCCAAGTTGTTCTGTTGCAAAAATCCAAAGAAAGAAGCCTGAAATTGAAAGGAAACCTAGACAATCAGGATCTTTAAAATCTGCAAGACAGGGAACCAAGCAGATTGGATCAGAGACAGAAAGCCGGTCACCTCGTATTCAGATAAGAACTAAAGGTGTTCAAGCTCTGCAAACAGATACAATGAGTGAAAGCAGCAGAGATACCGTTGCAGATCAATGCCCAGAAACACCTAGAGCAGATGAGATCTCGGTTCGCTCAGACAGCAACATAAGCTCAATTTCACAAATGGATTATGAGGTTACAAGTAAACTCAGTGAATTTAATGCAGATTATGACTGCAGACCTGGTAATGGAAACCAACGTCTACTTCAATCAAATGGCTCAGTAGATTCACATCTCAAGTTGAGGAGAACATTGGAGTACAGAATAGAATCAAAGGTAAGATTACAGTCTTGTTTTCTCATACAACAAAAACATTTTCCATTTAAGAAATATTTGAAGCTTTCCCGACACTGATTTTTAGTTGTTTCATGCGCAGACATCTGGCACAAAAATAAAAAATGAAGTGCATGTAGATTCGGTAAAATCAAAAAATGAAGAAACCCATTCAGAAATTGATGAAGTCCATTCTGAAATGGACGAAATTCATTTGAATCGTTGTGAAGAACTATCAACAACAAGCACTGCTCCGGAGGTTTCTGAGCAACCCAGCCCTATCTCTGTTCTTGATGCTTCTTCATTCTATAAAGATGAATCATCTGTATCACCTATCAAGAAATGCTCAATCACCTTTAAAGGTAATTTTCTGCAATTCCCTATGTCCATAATTTTTTTTAATCACTCAATTCAAAGCTCTGTTCAAACTTATTTTAATTTGAATGAAAGGATTGAACATCTGATCTGATCAATTTCATCCATCAAGCCATTACAATTTTCTAAATTTGACAATGCTTTTCTGTGTGCCGAAACATCTAAAAGGTCTCTACAGAGCCTTCCATTGTGCTCTGTCCAGTAAACTTTGTTTGTACTCTCCCTTAGACAATTGGTTGAAACTTATTTAATCTATGCAAGTGATGGGCATTCAAACTAGGGTAGGTTTCTGACAATCTGAATTACCTGAATTTGACCATGCTTTTTTGTGTACTAAAACATCTATAAGAACTCTACCTAGGCTTCCATTGTCCTCTTTCCAGCAAACTTTGTATGTACTCTGCCTCAGACAGTTTGCTGAAATTTATTTTATCTATGCAAGTGACGGGTATTCAGATTAGTGTAGGTTTACAGGCATTCTACATTGTTTTCACTGCGTAGCTGATAGGCTGCTTACTTTCATTGAATTTTGTGATTGAGTCATTTGTATTTATCAAATGTTTAGCCATTTTTTTCAACCTTGAAAGCCTTGTTAGACATGTTAACTACATTTTTCATTTTGATACCTTTCGTATCCTATGTTCTGTTGGTTAGTTATTGATCTTTTACCAATCTCTTTCTGTTTGTTATGGTATTCTCTTCATGTGAATGTTCATGGTCATTTGTTTGTAATACATATTATGGTAGAAGTGATCCTTTTTTAAAGTACTATCACTGTGCTTGGAAGTGCGTTGTACTCTATTGTACATACCATTGTGTTGACCTATGACACTATTCAGATCACCCTCCATTGAATGTCTAACAAAGTTCCATGTAACGAGGATGAATGATACAAGTCAATTTGTTTCCTTTGCATACCCTCAAGAGAGAGTAGGTCTTACTCGTACAATATAGGTTCATTCATCTTTTACCAATCTCTGTATGTTTGCCATGGTTTTTTTGTGTGAATCTTTTCCCTTGGCATGCACCATTTATTTCTGAATGCTCACCCCTTGACATGGTTCATCTGTTTCTGAAACTTACCATAGTAGTACAAAGATTCAAAACATTCCTTTCCCACAAGTCCATCCAAGTTATTTTCAATCTGGAAATGATTAGAATTTGATTAGATTTTAATACTTCTGAAACCCATATTTTCAGGGTTTTTCTCATTTTTTTAAAATCTTGAAAGCATTGTTAGATGTTATCCTATGTTCTGTTGGTTAGTTATTGATCGTTTACCAATCTCTTTAATGTTTGCCACTATGGTGCAAGTAATACTCTGTTTTTGTGTTCCACTGTGCTGTGCTTGGGAGGGCTTTGAAGTTTGTATCATATTGCACATACCACTGTGTCTTTCCAAGGCTCTGTTCAGATCACACTCACAAAAAGTATATTCCCTACAATATAGGTTCATTGATTAGATTAATAAATCTGAAACCCATATTTTCAGGATTTTTCATCAATTAATGTTTTCCATGCTTATTTCTATTTTGCAGATCATGAAACCAGTACGGCCTATGACAATCCAGGATGTGTCTATCAATGGAATAGCTTTGCTTATAGAACCCTTGATAGCCCAGTTGCTATCAACAATAAAATATTGAAGAATGTCCACAACCTGGTGAGAAAGCTGGACGATCTGAACTCCTCCACAGAGAACAACACCATTCATCTCTGCCTAAACTCACCAGACAGCCTGCAAGCCCAGACACCTGAATACAAATATGTAAAAGAAATCCTATTGGCATCAGGCATTCTCTTCATTGACACAGACTCGATCTCCAAAGATTCATTCCATGCATCTGGGTTCCCAATAAACCCCGAGCTATTTCACGTGCTGGAGCAGAGGAGGATCCCCAAATACGGAATAAACACAGCATATATTCAAGAGACGAACAGTCGCCATCTCCTGTTTGACACAGTGAACGTGATATTAAGGAAGAAATTGTATCCTTACATGCAGCCACAGTCATGGATAAGTAAGAAGAATTCACCATGCATGGTTGCAGCTGTTACAAGACGCAGAGGGCAGCATTTGTTGAAACTTGTATGGGACGAGCTGCAGAGCTTGCAGGATCCTCGGAATTCCATTTCTCCTTCGCCTTCCACTGGGGAGGATTTGTTCGAGTCAATTATGAAGAAGGAAATTTGTGATGATGCTGAGAGATGGAAAGATTTTGGGGCAGGGACTCAGATGGGTGAGGTGGTTTTGGACGAGCTGGTTTTGGACGTGGAACGACTGGTTTTCAAGGACTTGATAGACGAGGCTCTCAGTGACTTGGGTCACAAGAATTCCAGCACAAGGAGGCAACTCGTCTTTCATTGAATATATACATATTTACTCTTAATGTATATGTATATTATTCATACCTCTTGTATTTCAAAAATGTTCTGAAATATAGTATATATATCTTCGGCATTATCATATTATGTATATAGAGTCGTGTGTATTGTACCAGTTTTTTTTTTAACCGTTCGTAGCTTTCTATGAATTTTTTTTTAGCTTTAATTGAGATCTTATGTAGGTGTATATGATAATTTAAGAGGAAGTGCTTTTCATTCTAACATTTATAGTCTCACAAAGATTAAAGATTCTTTGGAGTCTTAGGAAAGGTCCAATACCTTGTTTCACTATGTAGCTCATGAGAATTTGTTCTTATTTTAGCTACTATGGAGTTTTAGGAAAGGTCCAACACCCCATTTCACTATGTAGCTCATGAGAGTTCGTTCTTATTTTAGCTATGTGGATCTTCTTTGACGTGGTTTCTCTTTACACAAAAGTTCGAGCCAATGATGCAATCATAGTCATAAGAGCAATCACAAATGAAAAAACAACAAACTTGGTTAATATCTTCCTTAGGTCAACCTATTTTACTTTTTGTGGTGTCACTTTTACGAACCTACTAATGTTGTTGCAATGGGATCCCCTCTCTCTCCTATAGTTGCCAATCTATACATGGAACATTTTGAAAGAAAGGCCATTGACTCCTTCCATATAAAACCCAAAAATGGAAAAGATTTGTGGATGATACTAATATTATTTGGCCAGATGGAAAATACAATCTTGAAAAATTCCTTATCCATTTGAACAACCATTCTGTACATAAATTCACCATGGAAACTCAAGAGAACAATTGCCTCCCCTTCCTAGACGCCCTGATAACAAAGAAGGAAGATGGTTCTTTGTCTCACCAAGTAAATATAAAGGTAACCCAAACGGATAAATACTTACATGCTAACTGTCATCATCATCCTTCTTAGAAGCTTGGCATTCTGCATAATCTAGCAAGAGAGCAATCAAAATCTATGATGTTATTCATCTTAATGAAGAACTTAAACATCTGAGGAAGCTTTTTCAAGATAATGGTTATAAATTGGGAGATATCGAGAAAGCATTTATAAGGGCACAAGGCTCTAAGACTAAAAACTAGGGAAAAGAATAGGGAAGTGCAGACAAAATGATGGTGATTCTCTCATAAATTTATAGGACAACTGAAAAAATAACAAAATTTTTGAATAAGAAACATATTATAACTATATTTTCCCTTCCAAACTCCTTAAGAAATTTGCTAGATAGGGCTAAAGACTCAATCGATCCTAAGTTGAAGAAATGAATTTACTCAATCCCTTGCTCTTGTGGTGAAGTGTATATATGCCCAAACAGGTCCATCAATATTGACTAGGATAAAAGAGCATTGTGTAGATATTGTACATGCAAGAACAAAGAAATTAGTTGTTGTCGAGCATTCTAAAAAAATGAACCATTGTATATGCATCGGAGATAGTAAGGTGATTGCCACAGAAGATCATTACAACATAAGAAATAAAGAAAAAATTGTAAAGTCGTAGAGATTGAAAAGCATTCTCAAAACTTCAATAGGGATGATGGATTAATCTTGATTAAATTCAGGAAACTGTTTGTACATAATCTTAAAGATAAGACATCGATAAATAACAAATATAAACCTTAATTAGTTAACTTGTATTATTAAGTATGCATGTTTGGTTTTCCTCCACCCGACATTAAATTTGAGGTTGCTAACTAAAATTGGGTGTTTGATATTTATACAAATTATTTTCCCCTTATTCTAATGAGATTCATCTCCTCTTGAAGATGGACTTAGATCTACAATTTGAAACTTATGTAGAGTACAAAAACTATATAGAAGTTTCTTCATAGGAATCTCCAATAATGACTTTTACCTATGAAAACCTAAATGAAAGGTTAAACTTTTTTGGATTTTTATTTTTATTTGAATTAAATGAAATAGTTATTATCAAAATCATAATTTTGGATTTATTAAATTAATATTTTTAATATATAAAGTTGATACTTGCAATTGTATTAATCCAAAATGACTTCTTTAAGACTTGGTATTTTTATGTTAGCCTGACGTAAGCCACACATGGTGTAGTTTGAAGCAATATTAGGAAGCATCCTCTCTCTCATACTAATTATCTTGTTCTTGTACATTACCTAACTAGTCATAGCCATGCTCTCAATGGGGGAAGATTCACTTATATTGTAAATGTTTGAGCAAATTTGAAGATACTTGAACTTTAAAACTTTTGAAAAACTAATCCAGTGCATGTAGATCTCATAAAACAATTCAAACACACAAATTATTCAATCCATAAGACACATGATGTACCCTGGGAAAACCCTCCAAAATTCGAAGGATGAAAAACCCAACAAACAATCCTTTGAGTATGATAGATAATGGCAGAGAATGATTTTACAGCACTTGCAGATTGCTTGATCAGATATATCTAAGAAACACTAGAGAATAGAGATCGTACAGAATACTGTCATAGCCTTTCCAAGTGCATAGCACTCTAATAAAAATATTATTCAATCATACAAAGAAGGTAGTGAATGGTTGCATACCTTTTGGGCACTGCAAACACTATCCACACTGTGTGCACTGGCCACACTTTACCTATTGTGCCTTCCTTGACTTGGTGCCAAGTTTTCACCTTGTAATTATCTCTTACACTGAAGATATGCGCCCTCCATTAATTCACTGGTGTTAATTGCCTCTAACTGAATGTAACTGAACTAGACACAACTGAATGTAACTAAACAAAACTGAATGTAATTGAATAGAACTGAAAGTAACTAAACAACTAATTGATTGACCATTAGTTAGGAGTTTAATTGAATGTCTTTAGTGCTTCACAATCAATGCCGTCTGCAACAACCACTTTGCATAAATCAAGGAGTATATTCCTTAATTAATTGAAACTTGTTTTCCACAACTTGGACTTAACTGATGTCTTTGCAATTTGAGTTCAATGGAGGTCTAACATAGGTAATTCGAATCTTTACTCTATCTCTGTACTCATCTCATTTATCCTTAATTAATTCTACATGGTCCATGGTGTGTTTAATTAATTAATCATCTTTATCATGTCATACTCAAAAGAATTGTTTCCAGCCTATGATCATATGTATTACCTCGGGTCATATAGTCATATGCTAAAGTAAATCACTCTAGGGGTAGCTAATCCCTAAAGGAGACTTATAACATTTAGTGACCATGACTAGTAATACATCACATAGTATAACCACTTTACACAATAAAGTACACCACCTCAAAACATGAGGATATTTGTAGGACTTGATATTACTCACATGTCTACTGCCTTGATATTACTCACAAGACTCACTTGATATTATGCACAATTTTACTGACTTGATATTACTCACAAGTCTATTGTCTTGATATTACTCACAAGACTCAACTTGGTATTACTCACAAGATTCACAACATCATCACCTCAATCATATGAGGATATTTGTAGGACTTGATATTACTCACAAGTTTACTCTCTTGATATTACTCACAACACTGGAGAATGAATCCCGATGTTATAATCTCAACACTCCCTCTCAGCAAGGGAGACATTCTCTGCCATACCAAGATTATCTCAGAAGTGTCTAAACTTCGTCACTGATAGAGGTCGTGTCAACACATCTGTAATATGCTCATCAGTAACTATGTACTGAAGTTTTACAATACCTTTTAGGACCATGTCTTGAATGAAGTGATACTTCATTTCTATGTGTTTCGACTTGTCATGAAACACAGGATTTTCAGAAAGCTTTATACAACTTTGGTTGTCACACTTGATCACTATAGGCTCTAGCTTTACACCGAACAATCCTCTAAACATATTTCTCATCCACACTGCCTCTATGCAAGTAGTACTAGAAACAATGTACTCAGCCTCTGTGGTGCTCTGGGAAACTGAACCCTACTTTCTACTAGACCAAGAAATCATAGCAGAACCCAAACTGAAACAGTAATTAAAAGTTCTCTTCCAATCTACAATGTTGCCACCCAATCAGAATCAGTATATCCAAGCAATAACACTCCTCCATTGGAGGCATACCTAAGTCCATAAGCAACTATATCACAGAGGTATCTCAAAATATGCTTAACTGCAATCCAGTGTCTGTGTCTAGGATCATTCATGAACTGACTCAAGATGATAACTGCATAGAAAATATCCGCCCTTGAGTGTATCAGGTACATCAATGAACCAATCAACTGTCTGTATAATGTGGGGTACACTAGATCTGATCCAGTCTTAGTCTCATGGAGTTTCCTCAAACTGGAATCCATAGGAGTAGTCATGGATTTACAATCCACCATGCCAAATCTACACAAGATGTCCACAGTGTACTTCCCTTGAGATAGAAATATCTCAACATTCCTCTGCCACATCTCAAGGCCTAGGAAGTAGTGCATAAGTCCTAAGTATTTCATCTCAAACTATAAGGTAATCTCCCTCTGACACTCTGCAATCAATCTTTCTCTCCAATGAGGAAAATATCATCCACATATAGGACTAGTACGAGAGGTTGGTTCTCCACTACTTTGAAGTACAAGTTTGAATCTGCATCACTCTTTGAGAAACCCAATTTCTGAAGATAACTATCTATTATGACATACCAAGCTCGAGGAGCTTCTTTTAACCCATACAAGGCTTTCTTCAAATTCCACACATGGGACTCCTTCCCTTGTATCACAAAACCCTCAGGCTACCCAATGTAAAACTCTTCCTCAAACTCACCATCGAGGAATGCAACCTTCACATCCATTTGGTGAAGCTTCCAACCCAATACTGATGCAAGTGAAATAATAGATATGATAGTGGTATACTTGGCCACTGGAGAAAAAGTCTCCTCATAATCAATGCCCTCTTTCTGAGAGAAGACACATGAAACAAACCATGCTTTATTACATAAATCCATCTAGAAGTTACAACTAACTTCCTCTCAGGCATGGGAACAATATCCTAAACACTGTTCTTCAGAATAGAATGATATTCCTATGTCATGGCATCTTTCCACACTTGCTTCCCTGGTACCTCTTCATATGATGAAGGCTCTGAGTCACTGATGTTGCTCATCAATGCAACATATCCTGAATACCTATCAGGATGCTTCCTCTCTCTGGAAGTGCCTAATGGTACTCCATGCTTCTTAGTATCTCTCAATACATCTCAACACCATGTTGACCTCCTCTTTGTAGGAGGTTCATCAACTAGTTCAACTGGTTCATCAATGACAGGTAGCTTTGCATGCTCTATTGGATTCTCCCTCTGAACATCAGAAGGGGAAGAATCATCATCATGATCCTCTTCTATAGGAGCATCCTCCTCCTCTATCTCTGGATCACATTCAAGATCTTTTGACTGCTTGAATGTTTCCTCCTCATGGAAAGTCACATCACGACTAACCTCAACATGTCTCTCACTAGGTACATAAATTTTGAATGCCTTGGATGTCTCACTGTAGCCAACAAAATTTCCCTTCTTTCCAAAAGATTTCATCTTGGTTCTCTTTTCTTTTGGAATGTGAATATACACAGGACATCCAAAAATCCAAAGATGTGATATGTCTAGTTTCTCACCAGTGAACAGCTCTTCAGGTGTTTTCTCATCAAGAACTACATGTAGACTTCTGTTATGTATGTACACTTCTATACTAGTAGATTCTGCCCACAAATAAGTAGATAGATCATGATCATGTAACATGGATTTTGCATCCTAACAAATCGTTCTCTTCTTTCTCTCTACAACCCCATTCTGTTGAGGCTTGCAAGGAACTATTAACTATCTACATATCCTTGCATCACTACAAAACTCATTAAAGGAATTTGATTTGAATTCTCCACCATTATCATACCTTAGTGCACGCATATGCCTACTTGTCTCGTTCTCAACTAAGGCTTTATACTCTTGGAATTTACTGAAGGTTTCACTTTTGGCTTTCATGAAGTAAATCAAGGAATTAAGGGAGAAATTATCAATGAATAAAACATAGTAGAGATGCCCACTGAGGGATGGGAAAGACATGGGTCCGCATACATCTGAGTGCAATAAATCTAAGTCCTTTAGATCTAGTATGGCTGCTAGGAAACTTCTTTTTAACATTATTTCCTAAAGCACAACCTTGACAAACAGTATCATGTACATAATCAAAACTAGGCATATCTTTTACCACTCGCTGTAAACCAGGAAGTGTTCTGAAGTGGAGGTGTCCAAGCATCCTATTCCAAAGATCACATGGGCTGATAGTATGGTGTACCATGGCTGAATTAAGCTTTCCTAGGACCTTGTAAGCCCCTCCTTCTCGAACTCCAATAACAATAACAATATCAATGTTCTGTTTTTTCATCCATAGATATGATTGATTCTCCATGAAGATGACTCGAAATCCTTTATCTTCAAGGATAGAAATAGGGAGTAGGTACTTCTTCAATCCAAGGACATAAATAATGTCCTCCACATGTAGTGTGTCTCTCGATTTCAATTGGAAGGATGTGGATCCAACTCCTTGGATAAAGTATGTGAATTGTCTCCCAATTCTACCATGCATGAATTTTTTTTTTTAGGTTGGCGTTTGCGCCCTTGTATCCTGACATGTGCTTCGAAGCACCACTGTCAATCAACCATGTATCTTCTCTCGTGATGAGAGATCCAGAAAAAGAAGAGACAAGGTAATACTCACTCCTTGTCCCTTTCTCCTCAGGTTCATTCTTTGGTGGAGTTTCTTCTACGATAGTGGAGGCATGAACCTTTTCTTCATCCTTATTATTTTTATTGCACCCTCTTGCAAAGTGACCTTTCTTTCCACAATAGAAGCATTTAATTTTTTTTTTCAAATTTCTTTGTAAACTCTTTCTTCTTTACATGAAATAATTTCCTGGGAGCGAATGGCTTCCTCCCTTTCTTGGTTCTAGCTGTGAGATACAAATTCTCCTCCTTAGTGTGCACAACTTTGTTTTGGATGCAACCTTCTTATTGAATGCAATCATGCCAAAGTGTTTCAAAATTGGGATTCTCTTCTCTTCCATTTACCACAACAAGAAAGATATCCCATGAACCGGGAAGCTCGTTGATGGCAGTTTGAAGAAGATCATCCTCATCTGTCTACACATCAATGCTTGCAAGTTGATCCTTCACCTGTGAAATCATTGTGAAGAATGAAGCTACGGTCTCATCTCTTTTCATCTTCATGTTGCACAACTTGTTCTTCAAAGCCCTCTTTTGAGTAAGGGCCTTCTTCTCATAAAGATCCATGAGTGTGTCAAAACACTCCTTTACCGTCTTCAATGGTGTGATCACCGACATGAGGTTGTCCTTCACGGAGTCATATATGATCCTCTTTTCCTTTGCTTGATTGTTCTTGTAATTGGTTCTTCCTGCAATTATAGTAGGCTCTTTGATCACATTGTTCACAAAGGAATCAAGATCATGCTCTTCGAGAATATTGATCACTCTCTCCTTCCATGTGTTGAATTTTGATGTGCCTTCAAGTCAATCTTCCGCTCGGACGGATACTAATGCCATTGCTTCAAGCTTTGCTCAATGTACACCACTTTATACATTAATGTACACCACCTCACAAAATTAGGATATTTGTAGGACTTGCTATTACTCACAAGTCTACTGCCTTGCTATTACTCACAAGTCTACTACCTTGATATTACTCACAAGACTCACATGATATTACACAAAAGACTCAACTTGATATTACTCACAAGATTTACAACATCACCACCTCAATCATATGAGGATATTTGTAGGAATTGATATTACTCACAAGTCTATTGTCTTGATATTACTCACAAGACTAGAGAATGACTTCTGATGTTGTAATCTCAACATATATGAGGATGAGATAAGGTGCATTAGTTTTCTCACTACATTGCATTGCATGATAACAATATGCTCCTTCCCCTTTTAAGGGACTGGGCATGGTGCATTGGTTTGCTCACTGCATTGCATGATTGAGGTTGTTAGTTCCACTTCACTCCACTCCTCAATTCTCTAGAGATGTTGCAACCCCAAACTGTTAGGATTAATTAATCCTCCTTTGTCCAATATAGTCTATTTGGTCTATTTTCCAACTCAGGGGGTAATTATTATTGTACTAGAGTGTGGAGGACACACATAGAGGTTATCTGCCACTTATTGCATGCGCATGCATGAGTTTATGTGCATCTAAGACTAATCCCTACATTATAGGAGCTCACTATGAGTGCCACCAACAACCTCCATTAGTTGGTCATGGTTGGTAAGCAATTATACTGAGTTAACCTCCAGTTACAATTAGTTAGATCACTTTCAGCTAGCCTAGAGCCAGTTTTGCATGCATGAAGGGAGAGTGGCACCTTTTTCCCACCTACCTCATCAGTTAACTGATTGTAGACTGATTTAGGCATATGGAGTTAGACGAGTGAGTTCCACCTATGATTTAGACGCAATGCATTAGCTATTCAGTCAACTTGAGCTGGTAAATTTGAATCCTATCCATGGCATTCAAATTCTATTTATTGTATAATCATTGTAATATTGATTAATGAATGAAGATTATTGTTGTGATTATTTGAGCAATTCTTGTCCGATTTATCTTAAATTTGTGGCATGAATTTCCTGTTCAGTGTACATTCTTTTTTATTATTCCACTGCATAATTCCCTTCCTACAACTTTCATATTTTCCTATAGATCAATGGTTCACAAATTTAACACAAACTTCAACCATAGTTCCATTGATTTCTGAGATATTTGTGTGAAGTCACTTCCTCCAATAGCGATAATATTAAAAAATAGTATTACACCTAAATTTAAGGAGAAATTGTTGTGCAATAAAGAATTAAAGGATAAAAGAAAATTAGAATATTATAAGGAGGTGATCAAACATAATGTAGAAGATCAAAAGTATCTCTATGTTATAACTAGCATAAATAAGAAAATCAACATTCCTAAAATAAGAACAAACTCACGCCAACTCCATAGTGAAACAAGGCTTTGGACAATTCCTAAAATGTCATTGGACGATATATTTTTTCATGTTTGTGACACTAAAAGGGTTGATGAGCAAAATCACTTTCTCTTAGAATGTCTCGCGCACACCCACATAAAATCACAGTTTCAAAATATTTGTTACAGTACCCACCTTCTCAAACTTTTAACTCATCACAAATATGGTGAACTAAAAATGTTTCTCTTAAAGATTTTTTAGCAAAGAAAAAAAATCTAAAATAAACCAAGTGATTTCTTACCCTTTTTAAGGTTCAATAAGTCAAAGTTGTTATAAAATGATAACCATCATCATTATCATTTTAACCAATTTTAAATAAAAATAACACCTTCTTTTCACACTATTTTAATTAATAAAAAAAAACCAATTCATAAAATATTTAAATTATAACATTTTCAAACCCTATTAAAACTTAAATATTGCAAAATCATTAAATCAATATACATTACCATTATACATCAAACATAACTATTTTTCAAAAGTTATATGATAATACATTACCATTATACATCAAACATAACTATTTTTCAAAAGTTATATGATATTGATACAAACCACTATAATATTAACTTGATTTATGATAATGATACAAAACACCGTAATATTAACTTTATTCACCATGTTTGTCTATAAGTGCTCATCTTTCCCATATAAAAACCCAACAAACATTTTACCAAAACTAATAATAACTATTAACAACAACATATCCTAATACCTTTCACATTAAAAAAACAAAAAATTCCAACAATCAACAAACACATTACCAAAACTTATAACTATTAACAACGACATGTCCTAATACCTTTCATATTAAAAAACAAAAAAAACTATATAACAACTAAATTGACATCTTACCCTCTAAAAAGATGTATTAAAACACGTTTTATTTCATTCCATATTTTTAATAAACAACTTCTGGTTTATATTTACAATATTTTTATAAACATTATTATTTATTGAAACCTTAAGTATTCTCATAACATTACCTAGCATCTTTGGGTACCCAATTTAAAAAATAACTAACTTCCATACCATTAACACCTACGTGCAGCTTGTTGATTATTGAACTTCAAGAAAAAGGAAAAATGATAGAAATGTGTTTTGGTAAGATGTAGATTGGTTTGAGTTGGTTCATGGCTTGACTTAAAGTGTTAATTAGCGTTGATTGTGGTATTGATATAAATATTAAGGTAATGTAAACTAGTATTGATTGTGGTATTGATATAAATGTTAAGTAAAGTATTATTAGCACAACCATTTAACTTGTGGCCAGTGAACATCGACAAGCCACAAGTTAAGTGTCAATTTATCTGTTACTTGTTTTATATGTGTAGTTGTAATCATCCAGTATCTATGCTTCAAGGACATGTTATCATTCTCCTTCTTCTAGTTAAACGACTCATTATCCACGCATCAACTGCTAGTTATCCATGCATCAACTACAATTATTATTATTATTTATTTCGAATTTGAAACGACTCTCATAAAATCAATTTGAATAGTACACTTGTCTCATCCTCTTAAAATCTAGGAAAAACATACTTGCTACTCCACCCCAAATTCTAAAATAAAAACACCTATCGATATACCTAGTAGCATATTTCAAATAATAATGATAATAACTATGAATAAAAAGGTGACAACTCCCGAATAAACCAATTAGTCATCAATGTTTGTTCAAAGCTAACTATCTTACAAGTCAATTTTTTTAAAGGCCAACTATCCTCCTCCAATTGAAGAGTTATTTCTTAAAAGTGAGTAAATTATATTGATAGTATACTTAGTCAAAACCTAAACCTAATCTCGAGAATGATCATGTATACTGAAGTCAAACCTAGGTAAAGTTTATAGTGATAATATACTTAGGTCAAACGTAAACCTAACCTAGAGAATGATAGCATACTTACGTCAAACCTAGGGCTAACCTAGATAATGTTAAGACCTTGTCAATTCTCTATGTAAACACCCCTAGAAAAAAACTACCCAAGCTCCAGAAATCCATCCAAATGTCAATTTTTAAGCTTACGAGCATGTGGACTATGACACTTAAATTGTACACCAATGGTGAAACATCTTGCCCTTCACCCCTCACTAGAAGACAACTTGAATGTGAAGGTTATCAATTCTCTATGTAAACACCTCTAGAAAAAAACTACCCAAGCTCCAAAAATCCATCCAAATGTCAATTTTTAAACTTATGAGCATGTGGACTATGACACTTAAATTGTACACCAATGGTGAAACATCCTGCCCTTCACCCCTAACTAGAAGACAACTTGAATGTGAAGGTTGTCAATTCTCTCTGTAAACACCCCTAGAAAAAAACTACCCAAGCTCCATAAATCCATCCAAATGTCAATTTTTAAGCTTATGAGCATGTGGGTTATGACCCTTAAATTTAAATTGTACACCAATGGTGAAACATCCTGCCCTTCACCCCTAACTAGAAGACAACTTGAATGTGAAGGTTGTCAATTCTCTCTGTAAACACCCCTGGAAAAAAACTACCCAAGCTCCAGAAATCCATCCAAATGTCAATTTTTAAGCTTATGAGCATGTGGGTTATGACCCTTAAATTTAAATTGTACACCAATGGTGAAACATCCTGCCCTTCACCACTAACTAAGAAGGCAACTTGAATGTGAAGGTTGACACAAAAACCTTTACAACTCATTTTGTTTGTCCCTTACACATCTTTTCAATATGTATTTTCTTGAGAGAGCATGTAGAATATTTGTTCTGACATATTTCTTTTGGAAACTTTATTACGTATGGTTTCACTTTCACTTCCCTTCTCCATCCTATCAAAATTGTCAATATGACTATTTTTTACCAAACCTTGTATAACTCATTTGCGTTCTCTTTATTCCTTTTATAACACTTTATAGTTATAAATACAAAACTTTACAAATTTGAACAATTAAACCTACCCACCATATCACATCAAAATATAAATATAAAAACCTTTACAACTCATTTGATTTGTCCCCTTCCTACTTGTACATTTTACTATGGCTTTGACATGACATTTTTTCTTTCAAAACTTTAGAAATGTCACATCAAAGTTTGGAATATAAAATATTCTCGGAAACATTACACCGAAGGGGAAGCTTTTAGCATACGAGACGGGGGAACATGAACCCCATGGCATGGGTGATAAACGAGAGTTCTCTACCCACAGAGAACACGTGTACTCCTCGTGGCCACTACCAACTTCCCGCAGTTTTAATTACGGCTGTCGCCACTGCCCAGACCAATACAGATGGTCGGCATGTCCACGTGGACATGGAATTAACTACGGTGCGTTATTCTTACGTCATATAACATGGTTTATAGCTGAACACGAGGGCAGCTTACGTGGCCGACGATAGTTTGATCCGTAATTTGGTTGTCGGTGTAGGCCCCACCTTGCCAGCTCTGCACCGACATTTCATGTGAGAGATTTTATGGCTATCAACCATTTGTTTTAAACTTTGCTTTCTTGTTTATTTTCGACTTCCACTATTATTGTGTGTCGAGTTAATGTGGGACCCATGATGGGGAATTTGAAACTTTCCCTAGAGAGTTTGAATTCTTTTTCCTTGTGGTGTCCCTTTCTTTGCTTTGGTGGGAGACAAATGCAAATGTGGGAGAGGCCCAAAGGCTTTCAAGTCCAGAGTCTTGTTGGTCTTCAATAGAGAGACAATGCATTTTGCTTTTGTCCAAGAGTAGCATAGTCGCTGTCATAGGGTTTGTGGTTTTACATTGAGTTTGCCTATTAATGAAAAGATTGACCTATTTAACGGACCATTTGCATCGATCGGACGACCAGCAACGTCGGATGTGACCGCTCACGCGAGCTAGGTCGTTCGATCGGTGCAAATGGTCGGTTAAGTAGTTTACTCCTTAATGAAATATTTACAAACCAAGAATTATGGACAAACCAAAAGTTATTGGTATGAGTTAATACTCTAATAATAATTTAGAGTGATTGTTTTTGTTAAATATAATAAAATATTAGAAGAGGTTAAATGTGTGATGTTTTTGTTTTTTTTTGTTTTTTATGGTTTTTGAGAAGAATTTGATATTTTTTTTCTTGAATTTGATTTTTTATGTAACTAAGATCGTTTTTTAGTGTAGAAATAAATTCAACACTTTCAAAAATTCCCAAGGCACTTAAATAATGCAAGTTTAATAATTGTTATGTGGAATTCCCAAAAAACATTGTCGAATTCAATAAAAAAATCATAAAAAAAAAGAAAAAATAATAATAAAAAAGTCGCATATTTAAACTACTCGAATCTTGTTTAGGGAAAAACATAAAAAAATTAACACATGGACTAAATTTTACAACTAAAATCTTCTTTGTCATGCTTGCTTCTCATTAAGAGGTAGAAGACTTAGTCATTAAGTTTTGTTAAAAGACATTTGTATATAATTCTCAATGACCTTTTCCATGACATTGATGTGGGCATAAGCCATATTGCTATATCATGAGAAGTGTAGATAGTTTCACGGAGAATGGATATGCATTTGGAAAAATAATGTTGGGTGCTTAATAATTTCTAAAATTAAAAAGGATAATTCATTTTTTACTTTAGAGTGGTGGTTTTTTTAAGGGTTAAAACTTTCACATTGAATTAGGTAGATTAGAACTTTTAGAAGAAGGGGGTAACACATTCTTGTCTTAAACGAGGAGTTTTGTATAAATGAAGAAATTAAAAAAAAGAGAATTTTATATAATTGAAAAAATGATTTAAAATAACTAAGCAAAATATAGATTTTATTTTAAGGAATTTTAAAAACAGATTTTAAATATAATCATGCTTATGTAAATATTTATGATACCTATTACATTAGTAGCATTTTGCTAAGAAGTTTTTTTTTACTAAATGATAAGAGCTTCCTAGAAGTGAAAAAATGAATTGTACATATAACAAAATGATGCTTAATCTCTATACATCTCAATTTTAACATTCAAATTTTAAATTAAATCGCTTACATAGTTAATATTTTGTATAACCCCCCCACCACACATATATATAAGGTTAATATGTCTTAATATGGACAAAGGATTCGACCAATGGAAATTTCGACAAAAATTGGATATGAAGTTGCAATAGTTGAATCCTTTGAAGGAGAAAAGAGATGGTGGGGGGGAAATAGTTTGGAAGATGTCGGGTCCTTTAAAAACTAGTATTACCCTGTGGTTTGCTCTCAACAACAAGCTATTAACCTAGGAAAATATGAGAAAACATGGCATGCAAGGTCCGAGTGTGTGCGTTTTGTGTAAAGCTTTTGAAGAAACAAACTCTCATTTGTTCATTTATTGTCTGTATGCAGGATATGTATGGGACTCAACCTCAAAGAACCTCAATGACAACAAGGAAATTACGAGAGGTGATAACACACTTGAACAAAATATACAAAAATGGTGGAAAGAGGCAGGGGTATGTTGCTACAATGCGTTCCTTCCTCTTATTTCTTACAACATTTGGGAAGCAAGAAACAGAGCTATCTTTCAAAACATATGGGTCCCTCTAGATATAACATGTTCATTTTTATTGCATAAAGTGTAGGAACATAAAACTTCTCCCAAGATGAGTAAGCATCACAAAATTTTGAACTTGGAGATTGATAGGAGTTAACCTTGGGCATTCTTCGACATGGCCAGTCAAGGGGAGCCACCACTTGGTGGAGCAAGGGGTGTGGTATATGTTTCATAATTGATAAAACTATGCACTAAATTTGTCCTTGGTCAAGCATCAAACAACATAGCGGAGCTCGCATCCCTATGGGCAGTCCTCAAGGTAACACAGAGTAGAAATGCTTCAAGGCTTCAACTTTTGGTGATTCTAAAATGGTAGTTGATTGGGCCAAAGGAAAGATCTAGATTGGGGCTCCCCATCTTCAATATCTCCTATCTGCAATTCATGAACTAGTTTCCTATATTGATAAGTGCACACATTTATAGAGAATTGAATGCAGAAGCAGATGCATTATCTAACTTGGAATTGGTTCTCCAACAATTGAAGTCGAGGAACACAGAGACGAGAAGGTGACAAAATATTTCATGATGAAGTAAAGAGGATAAAGCTATTTAGTAAGATAGGATTGGGAGGTTGAGAGCCAAGTTTTGTATGTATGTAAAAATAGACTGAATGGCAGTATACAAAGCAATTGTAATGTAGCCTGAAAGGCAGAATTGGAAGATCGAGTGCCTATATGAAAGGTTGTGGGCCAAGAAAATGTAATGTAGCCTGAAAGGAAGAAAAAGTTGATGTAAGTCCATATAGGACAATCCATGTTTATTCAATATGAATAAAAACTTTTTTTCTTTGAAAAAAAGAGAAAGACAAACAGTATAATAATTTGGAAGTTTGGATTAGGATGGAGACTTGCTATCACCATGATTTGTTCAGAAAACACTATGGTCCCAATGTTGTTATAATCAAAGTAAGCATATAATCATTTTGCCAAGATTTGTTCTTGGTTAGAGAAAATAGCATGAGGCACAAAATTGACAAGGATTTCTAAGCAAATTCATGTCATTTTCATTGGAAATTGTTTCTCGAAGTAATATTCAAGTTATTTTATTTACATTACGTTATAAAATAAAACATGTATTTATTTAAAAATAACATTTTGGAATTTTAAATTAATAAATTAAATTGGTGAGAAATTTTTGTATACTTAATTACCATGTATAAATATTTGTAAATATATATCACATGATTATAATTAATTTTTTATAATTAAATATTTATACGTCTCATTTAAACAAAAAGTTTGATTTCAAACAACAATAAGGAAGTACTTAGTCAATATTCAATGATGCAACATTATTGGTTGGTAAGGGCCATGTGACCTTTGTAAGGCCTTATGGTAATCGAGATTCTAAGAATTGTGCCACTCATCCCTCCCACCCCTTGAACCACCCATTCACCACTTTGCTGACCCCCTTCATGTTACATTATGTTTGGTGCATAATATTACATGGCATGGTTGACTTACGTTGCGTTAGTTTATGGCATATAAAATTACATGGTATGGTTGATAAGGTTACGTTGGTGGTGGTTTGCACACTATTCACAAATAAACAAAGGAGTGAAGGGATGGGAGAGCAGAGAGTGTTAGGGTTTATACAAACTAGGGTTTATTCAGGCTAGGGTTTCATCTATGGGTCTAATTGATTCATCTCCTTCAGGTAGGATTTCTAACATTGTGTCGGTCTCAATGTGTTTGTTGGTTGGACACATTTTATCTGTGGTTGGATTATCATGGTAATCATATCCCTGGTTTATCCAGCAGGCGGTTGTTTTCACAAGTTTCGGATTGGTCGGTCTTTGTCATTGCAAGAAGGTATCTGTCATTATTTTATAGTATTCTACTCTCCAATTTGTATTCTAGATAACTACTTGGTGATCGAGGTTTGTCGATTCCTGGTGATTGGGGGACTTTAGGTGTGACGGGCTCTTTTTCTGGTAATTTTGGTTAGCATTTGAGATTCTCTGTTGTAAGTATATAATGTCTTGAGGTGTTGTCCCATTGACAAACCCTGGTTATTTAGATATGGAACCAAGGACCCTTCAATATTATATTAGGGAGAATCTTCAAGGTTTATTTTATTCAAGGCATGGACCACATGGGTGGATTACACGCGAGGCCATAGGTGTATCCTGATGTGGCGTCAGATGGTTGGTGGGAGCGGGAGGTACTCCCCATGCCAGAGAAGGTGTATTGGGAGAAATATTACCAGTTACACCTGGATAGATGGGGAGTGACATCTTTGGGGATTGGTCACACTTTCACTGCTCCCTCATAGGTGGCCATTTCCAGGGACATTTAGAGTTATCAACCGACAATTGTCCCTCTAGTTCAGGAGGGCATTGTGAGTGCACAGGAGGTTACTACTCCTTGTGTATAGACAGTGACAATCGATGATATACAATGATACATATCCTATCCTAACCAAAATACCCTAGATATTTGTGGGGAAAGGGAGGTGCTAGTGTTTGGTACTATTGGCACCTAGAGGTGGTCGATTACCTGTGTCTCTTACAATTCTTCAAGGGTTTCAAGGGGTCATTCAAAGGGAAGACCAACTTTATCTTTGACTGGAAAATCATAGATCAAGACGTAAAAAAATTGGAACTTGTGAGTCGACAAGAGGAACATGGTTTTGGGCAGGGACGTGGGTTTGGAACATGTGATAAGCCACTCATTGACTTCTCTTGTTGATAAATTCATCTATAAGGTGATGAATCAGGGGGATATCAAAATGGGTGGCCAATGTTTGGAAACCGATTTTTGGGTTATAGCCCCAAGATATCCATATTATCATGGGGATGGTATCGTTTTACCTTCAACCATGAAGACCCTGCTACGACTATACTGGGACAGACATGGCTGAAAGGCCATGGAAGTCTCATGCTCAAAAGGTGGCATTCAGGTTTTGATCTGCGATCTGAAAATATCAAATATTGACGTACATGGGTTCTTTTACCATATTTCCCTCTGTTTATGTGGCATAGAGAAGCATTTGAGATGATGGGGAACCATTGGGGTTTTCTTTTGTATGTGGGGGGTGAGGTTTGAAAGGAATGGAAAAACGGGTGGGTTGCATGTTGGTGGAAATGGATATAACCAAAGGTTTCTTAGATGATATTGTGATTGAATAAAGGGGTTGAAAGTATCACCAGGCCTTGGACTATTGGGGATTACCATTTAGATGCATGAAATGCAAAGCGATCGACCATTTATGGAAGGCTTGTAAGTATTTGAGCTTGGGGTCGTCTAGTGAGGATACTTTCAATTGCTATGGAGAATGTATTTAGAGGAATACATCGATGCGTATGGATCAGAGAGAATGGGTCACACTCAACATCCTTATACTAACATCAGTACTGGTATTGTAGACATGATTCTTCCTGCATTATCGGTAAGCTAAAATCTTTGGAACCAGACCTTTACTATTCCTTTAATTGTGATGAGTTAGAACATATATCTATTAGCTCTTTTTCTAATATAATCATAGGAAAGAACCTACCAGAGAGGGTTTTAGCCAGTAACCATGAGGATAGGTCTAGTGGGGGATTGGGTTTCATCCTGAGGTTTTTCCTGTGGAAAAATAAAAATTTTTTGGGAATATTGATAGAGATATGGTGATAGATAGGGGGATAGGATTACCTTCCAAATATCTTGAACCTTCAACCAATTCTCCACACCCAGAGTAGAAGAAGGAATCATTTAACCTTGGTGGAGGTAGAAAGGCTCCTTGAGATGGTACTTCTACTTCTATGGAACCTTCGATCCCTATCTCATATTGCAATACTGCTAATAAAAAAAATATGCTGGTTTATGTTGTCATATCCCAAAATTGGAATCCAAGATCCTTCCGGATGGCTCATTTCATGAGGATTCAATACTAGAATCTTCAGGTTAGAATAATATTAATAGGAAAGGTACACTCTGGGGGGGTTGGAAGTCGACCTATCTCCTCTTAAGATTAGAAGTGCTAAAAAATCCACTACCTCTGAGGTGGGGAATCAGTTGGTGAGTTAAAGGTCTTGCTGACATCATCAGAACTTAGGGCCCTTAGAGAAAACAAAGCCCTTGCTAAGGTTAAAAAATGAACTTAATCTCTATCAACATTCAGGGAGTTGGGGGACGCTTCAAAAGAATGTCCCTCTAGAGTATTTTTGTGGTGAATAAACCAAACATCATTTTTGTGCAAGAAACAATGGTTGTGGGTGAGAATGCCAAGTCCTTCCTACTAATTGGAACCCCAGAAGGGGGAGATTTGTCCTTTATCACACATTTCTTATTGTGGGTAATTTGATAGGATTTTATGCAGAACCACATTTAATCAATTGCTATGGACCGTATGGGGATAAACATCAGTTTTTGGATCAAATGCAAAAGGAGAATATTTTAAAACTTCCCTTTCTCATATTAGGAGGGGGTTTACATTTCATTGTGGGTGTGGCTGAGGTATGGGAGGGAGAAGGATCGACTTGATTCTATGGGGGATTTCTTTATGAACTTGTTTGAAAAAGAAGTTATGGTAGAGATTTCCCATGGCCCTATGTGGCCTACGTGGAAAAATCAACGATCTGGTCCATATGCCAATGGAAAATGATTGGATCACTTCTTAATTACTTTAGAGTCGATCTCATCCATTGGGATGTACATAACTTGGGTGGAAAATGTACGTATTTCAGACTATTTCCCCATTTTTCTTCAATTGGAACCGATAAGGGAGAAAACATTTTACCCTTTCGAATATAACCACTCATGGGAATGGGAACTAAAATTTAAAGATATGGCGACAAAGGAATGGGCACCACTATATTCGATTGCTCATCCTTCATCCATGAAGAGATTGGTTCATAATTTGAGATTTATTAAGGGATAGGTGATTAATTGGGAAAGGGATCACAAGAGGAAATTACAATAAGAGATTCATATGTTGAGTCTACGATTAAACAGATCCATGGTGAATTTAAGAGTGGGTCACTTCCCTCGGAGGAAAAAGGGAAGTTAATGGGAGCTAAATATACTCGAACTCATTTCCTTATCATGGAGGAGGAGAAGTGGTGACTCAAGAGTTGTGTCGTTTGGTTATCATTGAGGGATCAAAATACGAAATTTTTTCATCAATATGAAAATGATCGAAGGGCACAAAAGTCCATCTAGAAAATTAAAAATATGGAGGGTGTTATATTTAGAGATATTGAGAACATTAAACATAGGCTCTTAAACACTTCTACACTCTATTTTCAGATACAGGGGATGCTTTAGTGACTGATTAAATGAACAATGTGCAGAAATTTCCCAGGGTTTTTGAAAATCAAGAAAGTTCAATTGTCGGGAGACTAGTAACCATAGATGAAGTTGAATCAGTGTTAAAGGGGTTTGCAAAATCTAAAACTCTGGGCCGGATTGATGGATGGTAGAACTCTTCTTGGAGTTATTCGATATTATCGGGGGGGGGGGTTATTTTGGAAGTTATGGAGGAATCCAGGATTATAGGGAAAATTTATGATGGAATGAACACTACATATATCACCATGATCCCAAGTATTCCTAAACCTACTACATTCAATGATTTCATACCTATATCACTATGAAATTTAGTGTACAAAGTTATCTCAAAAATCATTGCTAGGGGAATTAAACCGTTGTTATCAAGATGTATTTCTAGTGAACAATTTGGTTTCCTAGAAAATTGATAGATACATGATGCAGTTGGTGTGGCTCAAGAAGTTCTTCATAGCATTAAGTAGAGTGGGAAGAAGGCCATGGTGTTAAAATTAGATTGGTAAAGGTCTATGATAGAGTGGATTGGGGATTCCTCATACTGATACTGTTACAGGTTGTCTTAGATATGGCATCTACTAACTGGATGATGTCATGTGTAGAATTTGTTAGCTATGTTGTTTTGATGAATGGCTCACCTACCAACTTCTTCAGGGGCAACAAGGGGGTAAGGCATGGATGCCCTTTATCCCCTTTATTATTTCTAATTATCATTGAAGGTTTGAGTAGGTTGATTATTGATTATAAAAACAATGATGAGATCACTGGCATCAAAATTTCTTCTATCATTAGAATAACACATCTACTTTTCATAGATGATGTCACGATGTTTGGAATAGATTAAGTGGCATAGTGGCATTCTTATAAGAGAATACTAGATTCTTTTTGCAGGGAATCGAAGATGATTATCAATGTCACAAAGTTGGCTATGTTATATCATGGTATTCCAGAAACTGAATTGTCACCTCTTAATACTTTCTCCCATATGAATTCTCTTTCTTGGAGGGAGGTATCAAATATCTAGGATTCAGACTAAAACCAAACAATTATAAGCCGACATAATGGTATTGGTTACTGAAAATATTTGATGCCTGGATCATTCATTGGGTGCTGAGATGATTATCATTAGGTGGACAACTAGTTTTTATAAATTCAATATTAACAAATCTATTAGCTTACAGAATATCTCTATGTAAGGTTCCAAAATCGATTATTAATGGCATCAGATGCATAATATTTAAATTTTTATGGAATGGGTCTAAGAATGAGCCCAAATATAATATAATTTGATGGAATATCATATCCAAACCCATAGAGATGGGTGGATGGGGGATTAGGAATGTATGTGTGTGTGTTCTCAAAGGCCCTGGCGGTAAAGATCCTATGGCAAGTTCTTTTTGAAGATAGTTTATGGAATCATGTTATCATGGAAAAATGATTTAAGAGGTTTTCATTGAATCAATGGATTAGAAGTGAAGTAAAATGCAAGAAAAGTATATCGAACATTTGGACCTTCCTAACTAATGCATTTGATGTGATGGGTTAATGGCTGGCTTGGGTTCCAGGGGATGGCACAAATATTAGATTGGGTCTAGATCCCATAATGTTGAAATATTGTAACTTAAAAGGATATTCTAAATGTATTCTACCTATGTAACCCAAGGGAGATGTTATTATTCCTTTGACAGTGTGTTACTATTGTATTTGGTCGTCATAGAGTCATGGGGTAATGCCTCCTCTTGTGATGGGTCTTTAGTACCCTAATAAATAATATAATACACTGTTTTGATTCTTCCTGGGTGAAGTCGACCCAGACAGTTTAGTGGGGCCGACTTTTTTAGTGTAAAAGTCAGTTGACTCATTATGTATAAATAAAGGAGTCATAGTTCTTATTTGAACACAGACTCACTCACTTGTGTAGCACATAGGAGAGAGAGATACATGGCTTATTGATAGTGGTGCCTCCTGAGCACATGACAGGAAAGAAGACAACTCTGCCAAAACTTGAAGAGAAGAACTCTCCCCAGAAGGTATCATTGGGAGATGACTATCAATATCCCATCAAAGGTATTGGTGAATCAAGCTACAAGCTTGACTTTGGGAACACCATGAAGATGAAGGAAGTACTGTGTGTACCGGGTTTGAAGAAGAACCTACTCTCCGTCTCAGCTCTAGATATGAAAGGATATAGAGTTGATTTTATAGATGGAAAAGTACTTATGTGGTCCAAGGGGAAGACACTTGAAGATGTTGTAGTCATTGGAGAAGAAGAAGGAGGATTGTACAAGCTCAAAGGACATCCAAAGACACCCCTTTTCCATGATACTACCAGCTCAAGTGAACTGTGACATATGAGACTTTCTCACATCAACTACAAATTATTTCCCTATGTGAGCAAGGTGGTAACAGGGTTACCATATCTAAAGATTGAACATGAGGGAACCTGCAAGGGATGTGCATAGGGAAATAACATCAAGAATCCATTTTTGAAAAGTGACAGAGTGACTCATGTATGCAAGTTGAAAAAGGATCTGTATGGACTAAAGCAAGCTCCTAGAGCTTGGTATGGAAGAATAGATAAATTCTTGATAAGCATGGGATTTACCAAGAGTAAACATGATCCTAATATTTGTATGAAGATTATGGAAGATGAACTAGTCATACTATTGTTGTATGTGGATGATCTATTTCTGACTAGAAATGAAAAACATATCAAGGATTGCAAGAAGAAGCTAGCTGAAGAATTTGAGATGAAAGATCTTGGATTGATGCATTATTTCCTAGGGATGGAAGTGTGGCAGAGCCCAGAAGGAATCTTTCTGAATCAGGGAAAGTATGTAGTATAAATCTTGAAAAGATTTGATATGTTGGATTGTAAAGCCATAGCCACACCCATGGACACCAACTTAAAGCTATTGTCTGATGAGACATCAGAGCTAGTGGACATGACTCACTATAGACAGATTATTGGGTCATTAATGTATATGACAAACATAAGGCCATATATATGCTTTTATATGAACACTTTGAGTCAGTATCTAGTTAAACCTAGACGGGTTCACTTGATAGCTGCAAAACATGTGATGAGGTACCTAAAATGTACGATTGATCTGAGATTGTACTATGGGAGAGATCATGACTATAATTTGTATGGGTATACAAATTCAGATTGGGTAGGAAGTGCCACAGACATAAAGAGCACCTCAGGTGGATGTTATTGTCTGGGATCCACCATGATCTCATGGTTTAGTAAGAAACAATTCAGTGTTTCTCTCAATACGGCTGAAGCGGAGTACATTGCAGCTTGCTCTACTTGTTGTAAAGCGATATGGCTTCAAAAGCTGATGTCAGGAATATTTGACATGGAGGTGGACACCACAATAATTTTATGTGACTATTAGAGTTGTATAAATATGATAGAAAATCCGGTATTCCATGACAAATCGAAGCATATAGAAATCCGATATTTTTATATAAGGGATATGGTACAAAAGGGAGCCATCAAGCTACAATATGTCAGTACTGATGAGCAAGTTGTTGATGTACTGACCAAGCCTCTATCTCGAGTGAAGTTCGAATACTTCCGTGACAAGTTTTGTGTAGTTCGAAAGGAATTTCCTTGCAAGGAGGAGAAGTGATGTGACTACAAATGATGAAGGAATGGGACGTCTTCGAAAAGGAAGATCAGGTCGAAGACATGAACCCTCCTCGAACAAAGGGGGAGTAGGTTGATAATATGCCAACTTCCCAGGAAAGGGGGAGTAATGATGAGACTAACATCAATGATGGATGACAGTGATGATGGTATAACATTTATTTGTGGATGATAGTATCCTCTCTTGAGGATGGCTGGTATAACACTTTGTGCATGAGACTGGTCCTTACTAGTTAAAGGATGACCCTGCAAGATGTTACTCTCGCATGGAGAGTACTCACATTCAGTTGTGAATATCGTAGATTAAACACTCGCTCGGGAGTGGTCCTAACCTTAGTGGTCTAGATGCTCTATGGTGAGTCCTCACGGACGACAAAACTAACATTGTGTATGCAGTCGAGATCTTCCTTGCAGACTATACTCTTGTATAGAGAGTATTTCGACATTCATATGTATATGCCATAGATTAACACTCACTTGGGAGTGGTCCTAACCTTAGTGGTATGGATGATCTATGATGAGTCCTCATGGACATCGTAGTATAACACTCACTTGGGAGTGGTCCTAACCTATGTGGTATGGATGTTCTGTGATGGGTCGACATTGTGTATGTGGTCGAGATCTTCTCTGTAGACAATACTCTTGCTTGGAAGAGTATGCCTACACACAAGTGTAGATACCGTAGTATACCACTCACTTGGGAGTGGTCCTAACCTGTGTGGCATGGATGGTCTGCGATGAGTCCTCACGGATGGTAGGGATGGAACTAGGTGCGGTTGAGATCTACATTCAATTGTAGACGATTTAGCTGATCGATTTCATGGATCATGCTGACAGAGGATTGCATCGTCCTTGGACTTATGTCTTAAAGTGATCAAGATTTATCATCCCAGAAATAGATCATGTGTACTACAGGTAGCATGGCGGCGAAGGATCAAGTAGATTGAAGTACAACAATGAAGGGTCACGTAGATCGAAGTGCGGTTGAAAAGGATCAAGAAGGATCGAAGTACTGCTGCAAAGGATTGAAGTGCTGCTGCAAAAGGATCGAAGTGCTGCTACAAGGGATCGAGAATATTGAAGTGCTACTACAAAGGATCGAGAAGATCGAAGTGTTGCTGCAAAGGATCTAGAAGATCGAAGTGCTGCTGTAAAGGATCAAAGTATTGCAAAGGATCTAGAAGATTGAAGTGCTGCTACGTAGGATCGAAAGATCGAAGCGTTGCTGCAAAAAGGATCAAGTGATCATGTGATGCAAAAGATGAAGAGTAATTGTTCCAGTTACTGATTGTGAAAAAATTCCTGTGACGTATAGATGTATTACCTCTATGTACTATTGTAATCGTCTCTTTGTTCTCCTATAGTTTGTGATGATGTTGTCAGTAGAATAACCTTATCGTTAACGGGGAGTGTTGAAATATTGTAACTTCAAAGGATACTCTAAATGTATTTTACTGATGTAACCGATGGGGTGTTACTATTGTATTTGGTCATAATAGAGTCATGAGGTAAATCCTCCTCTTGTGTCGAGTATTTAGTACCCAAATAAATAATATAATATACTGTTTTGAGTCTTCCTAGGTGAAGTTGTCCCAGACAGTTTAGTGGGGCCGAATTTTTTAGTGTAAAAGTCAGTTGACTCATTGTGTATAAATACAGGAGTTGTGGTTCTTATTTGAACATAGACTCACTCACTTGTGTAGCGCATAGGTGAGAGAGAGAGACAAAACATAAGGAAGAGAACACCTTTTTTTGGGGTTGTCTTTTATACATCTTATACAGAGGAAGTTTTTGCTGGGTTTGCTTCCCCTTGAAGGTTTCCTAGGGTAAATGCTGTGTCTATCTTGTGATTGTGTTTCTATTAGTGATTCTTGATATGTCACTGTTGTGATTTTGAATTGAATACTATTGAATCTAGTCTAGCATATGAAATCTTAACACACAATTGGAGGCACTCAGAACTATACCTTATCCTCCGATAGTATAGATGCTCTCCATAATAATGGATTCAAGCTTCTTTTCCTAGTTTACTGGGGGCATCAACCTTTTCATGTAGTTCCTTTGTGGCTTAAAGCTGAACAATTAAGATTAAGATATATCTTCAAAGATGAATGGGAGACATATATTAATGCTCTAATGAGGAATGGGATAAGCTTATCTACATAGGATGATAGATTAGTATGATCCTGGAATCAAAGTATAGGGATAATTATTGCTAAGAGTGCTTACTCAACATTATGAGTTGATCATGAATTTGATTCCAAATGGTGGTATAAAGATATGTGGAAGTGGAAAGCCCCTATTAAATCAAAACTATTTTTTTAGTTGGTTGTACACAAATGCATTCTCACATGGGATAATTTGATTAAAAGAGGTTTGCAGGGCCCTAGCATATATTGCCTATGCAGGAAGGAAGCTGAGAAAAATGGACATCTACTTATTCATTGTGCATATACCGTGGAGATTTGGGATTCCATCAAAGGATCCATACCCTTCTCGGGTGAATAGCGTGGAGGCTCAGTAAAATTATGCTTGCAACCCTAGAAGAATCTTAAAAATCAAACGGAGATTCCAATTATTATTAGTTGGGAAATATGGAAAGTGAGCAACATGGCTATTTTTTATGGGCATCTTCTACCAATGAGAGTCATATCTCATAGGATAGTTTCAACATGTGGACTATTACCTCATTCAAATCATCGCAGGATTAGGAAGATATCCTCTTCGCCGTCACAGCCATTTAACAGTTGTAGGGGATTTTTTGATGGGGCAACTCAATCAGATTCTTCTTTGGGAGGTGTTGGAGCCATCATTTGGTTAAATGATCAAGTTTGCTAAAATTTGACGATGAACTATGAATGGGGTACAAATACTAGATCAGAGATGATGACCCTTTGGATTATATTATTTTTTACCATTGTTAAAGAGATCCTTTTGTCTTTGGTTTTTGGAGATTCAAAAACCATTATTGATTGGTAAACAACACACATGCTATACAAGTGATGCATTTGATACCATGGATGGACAAGATCAGTGGCATTATCTGCTTATTACTAGGGATTTCTTTCTCTCACGTTTATTGTGAATTCAACCAAGATGCAAATACACTATCAAAGCATGCGATGGGCGTTCAAGAAGGTTGCATTCTATATCAGCTTATCTAAAATAAAGTTTGTATTGATTGAAGCAAAATTATGTTATAACGATAAATATGGATTAAGTTATAAACAAACATTTCTCTAGTAGCAACATATATCAACTCCCATAGGATTACATATGAGCATGGACATATGTTTTACTTTACATTTTGTATATATTTTTTTCTATTAGCCTTCACACTTTTTGATATGCGGGATTTCCATGACGAGCTTACAAGGTTACAACAAGATGATAAGTATAAGGATGTTGTTGTTCATGAACACTAACATAAAGGTGTCTACAAGGTTACATGTTCATGTGGCCTTTACTACATTGGTGAAATCAGTCGGTCGCTCAAGGTTAGATTAAAGGAACATGGGGTCGACATCCATAACCAACACATCCGCACCTCTTCCCTGCCAGACCACTCGGAGAAGTCTAAACATCGTATCTGCCTTGAAGAAACCTCGTTGATTGCAAAAGAAAACCACTACTATAAAAGAAGGTTTAGAGAATCCCTAGAGATGATCAAACACCCTAATAACCTTAATAGGGATGGTGGTTTCGAGGTTAGTAAGAGTTGGGTTCCCCTAATTAAATTTCACAAACAAACCTAGGTTTTCAAGCCAAGCTTGATTAAGAAACCTTGACATTAATGATACCCTAATAAAAATCAATTATACCCTAAGAAACCTTGACATTGAAAAACTAATTATACCTTTTAAAACTAAATAACTTAATTAAAAAACTTAAAACTCTAATAATTCTCTAATACTTTTCAATTAACCTTAAACAAGTTTCTTCCTTAAAACTTTTTTTTTAAGAAAAACTTTTAATTATAAATATTTAAATAATTATTTAACTTTTAAAACTTTCTAAAATTTTTTAATAAAACTTTTCAAATTATTAATAAACTAGTAAAATTTTGAAAATATTATAATTTAAGAAACTTTATTTAATTAATAAAATTATAATTTATAATAATATTTAAATTAAAATTATGACTTTTATAAAAAATTTTACACTTTTTAATTAAAACTTAGATAACAATTAAAAATTTTAAAAAAAATTTCATAAAACTTTTTCAAAAATTGAGAAAATTTTAAATTTTTTAACTTACCTAACCTAATAAAAAAATTTAAAATTTTATAACTTACCTAACCTATTAAATTTTTTTTTTAAACCTAACTTTCTTAACCTAGAGCTATTTGGCTTCTTGTCATGATGATGGTTCCTCATTGAAACATTGACTTACAAATTGACTACTGGAGAATTTCCGTAAAAAACCTACACTAATCCACCTCACCGCAGAAACTTACAAAGTGAAATAGAATAATTAACCAATTCCTTTTTTCCAAGATATTTTTATTTTATTTATTGATTGTAAATTAATATACTTAATTTAGAAAGGTTTTAACCAAACACTTATTATTATAGAATTAATCAATAACAAAAGGGTTTAGATCAATATACTTAGTTTAGATGATTTTTCATTGTACTTTATTTATTTTAATAGAAATTATTTTATATTTTTTTAAGAAAATTTTGTAGATTTTTTAAGAAATGTTTACTCACATTTATGATAAAAAAAATTGTGAAGAAATATAAAGAATATTTACTATATTTATGGATTACATCTTTAATAAATCATAAGAATTTTAATCAAACAATTATTTAGATGGAAAAAATTAGTGAAATACTCAACCATAGTAATATCTATTAATTAAAATAACCTTTTAAACTTTAATTAAATTATTTAATTTTATTATAAATAACATTATTTACATTAATCAACATATTTGAAATGAAATTTCAATTTTAAATCACTCTCATTATCACAAATATGATTAATCAATGAGACTTTGTCTATTTTAATAATCATTTTAAGATCTTCATCTTATTTTTTTATCAGTCATATAATTCATTAATTAATTTATATTAATAATGATTGCATATCAGAATTTAGGATTTAATTTTAACATAATTATTAGTTTCATAAAATAAAACAATAATAGAAATGATATAATAATTTAAAAATTTATGTTTTTTTTCTAAAAAAATTACACATTCAAAAATAATAATAAAATATATACACTTTTTAAAAATCAAATTATTAAGTAATTGAAAATATGTGGGTATATAATAATTTGGAAAAATAAGTAATAAAATAAAATAAATACTTAAACACACACTTTAAATCTAAAAAAGTAAACTATGTACACTTTATAAATTAAGTAGTCAAATTATTAAAGACTTATAAAGAAATATGTAAATAAATATGGAAAAATTAATATCACATTAAATTTTGAAGTCAAGAAAAAGTGTAAATAAATCTTATACTTAATATAGATAAAAGTTATAAGGAAATAACTTAATTTAAACTCAGGAAATAAGTATAAGGACTTCTCCATAGTAAAGATAAAGAAAGATGATAAAAGTTACAAGTCTTAGCTCAACTAAAGACTTATAAAGAAATATGTAAATAAACATAGAAAAATTAGTATCACATTAAATTTTGAAGTCATAAAAAAGTGTAAATAAATCTTATATTTAATATAGATAAATTCACATGTCTCTTGTTGTCCATACTAATAATTAAATAATAAAACAAGATGTTCCAAAGTCTCTTTTTCCCATCTTAATGTTTTCGTATCATAATTTAACATTCATTTTCATCTCCATTTATCTACTCAATCTAATCTTTGACATTATCTCCCATATCTTCCAATTACACAAGTACCACTTCAAATGCTTATTTAACATTTTCTAGAATCTATGATGCCAATTTGATTTGAGAACTTTTTGAACTTATCCACCTTTTTATTCTTTTTTTATTCTATCTTAATAGCATACCATATTTTGAAGATCAAATTCTAGTTTTAATAATTATTAATATAGGGGTTTTCCTTTAATTGTATATCATTAGCATAAATCCATCTAAACTTTGGATCTATCATATTTTAAGAGATCAAATCCCTTAAAATGCAAACATTTTTTAGAGTACAAAGATTTGAGGAAAGGTTTTCACCTCAAAGGATATGATTTCTCTCGGCGCATGAGAGATCCAGATTCAAGATCGATGTAATATCCATGGATATTACTCGTTACAATAAAAAGTTATTTTTAAATAGTTGGTTAGTTTCTTTGATTGAAACATTTTCATGACATTGGAAAATGATGCACCATGAAAGCTTATTATAATAATTGTGTGATTGTAAATATTTTCCAAACACATTTAATAAAAGGCATCCAAGACTAATTGGGTAGGGTTGACATAAAAGAAACTGTGATACCACAATTGGGAAAGTAGTGCAGTTTCTAGAAGTCTAAGTGTCAACCAGAGGTATCCTCTTTCCATAAATGAAGAAGTGGTCATAACCTCTTTCTACAATATAATTTTACCCAAAAATCTAGGTATGTGGTGTCCTCCTACCATTTAGGAACAAGATAGAGTCTTATTAGAATTCTCTTCATACCCATACTGAAAGGGGGATTTGAATGAGTGCGAGAGAGAATTATTAGGAAGAATTATGGGGTTAATGATTTAACTATAGACTGCACTGGAAATAAAAGTGGGTTGTTAACAATTGTTAAGTTAGTGAATGGTGAGGACTAAGATAAACCATAACTGAAGAAGAAGATGCTTCCCTTAATTTTTGTAAACAAGTTATCTTATTTCTATAGTAAATTTGGTAGAAGAACTATTCAAGTTCAATCTGATTGACTGTAATTTAGGACTCTCTTTGATCATATTGAGGAGCACTAAGAACTTTGGTGTATTAGGCATGGATTTTGAGTACCTATCTAGTTCAGTCCCGTGGATTGGTAAAAGATGATATATTGACATACATAAACAAGGATACCTAGACTCTTTATGCACGTTGTTATGAGCGATGGACATGTGAGGGGTGGAAAATACTGATAGTGTATCATATTTTAAGTAGAGATGAAATGATTGAATTATGTAGGGTAATTCTACCTTATAAGAGAAACTGATAATCTTTGAGTCCTACTTGGACCTAGTGGTATCATGGTTTGGATCAGGGGCAGATTTTGAAATAGAGAGATTAAGTGTCTTCAAAAAACCTATGGTTGAGTGGTTCATGGACCTACCCAAGTTAGTTTCTTGGAGAGTCTAATTTTGAAAACATATAAGTTAACTCTACTCATTGTTGTTCATTTTTATTGTAAATTTTGCATTAAATGATTGAATTTAATCTATTGATTATTTTGTAAGAAATCTATGTTACAATATACATGTGAAATGGAAAATGAAAAAAAGAATACTGGTTATAATTCTAGAAATAAACTCATGTGTTTATAAGTCTGGGCTACTTGTAAATTCAATCAAAAATTTCTTCAACACTAGTAACCCATAATCTTAGTATAAGCACGCCATGTTTATATATTTCCAATGGGTATACTTTATTTGTATGTTCAATAAATACAAAATATATAGACCCAAATATCATGATGAATATATCCTCAAATATATTTAGAGCAAAATAAGTATATACTCATTTACATTTATGAGTTAAAATAGAGTAAAACTATTTTGTCTATATTTCTTTTACATGTGCTATACCCAAAAATTAAAAATCAGTAATCATATTTCTCTTATAACCCTTACATTAGGAGACAAGATAAAAATCATCTTATTCATAATTTTATTTTAACTAGTAAAAGAACCTAATACATTGTATTTGGTTGAATGTCTGGTTAAATAATCAACATGATATGTCTAATAGTTATACAAATTGATCATAGTATTACTAAATAATGATTTTTTTTCCACAGAAAAAGAGCACAACTCAAAATTTATAATAAATTCTGAACCATCTTTTTCAAGATGGAAAAAACCTCCCTAACATTTGATAAATACCATACTTCATAAAAATAAGTATAACTACTACATATATAACTATTCAAAAAACTGTTAACAATGGGAGATGTCAAACTAGAGAAGCATTACACATGTACTTTGTATAGATACCCCATATGTACCTGCATGATTATGACAGAGAGATTATAGGTGGCACTCAAAAAATATAGAAGTGTAGGGTCCAGGATCCAATTCCTTTATGATGTCATTTTGTGCTTCCCAAATCTATATCAACCCATCCACAAGTAAGAGACCCATCTTGGATAATTGATCTGCAATCATATTGTGTGCTCTATATATATGGTGAAAAGTGACAACGTCAAAAAGAGATAGACGCCTAATGATATCCTCATAGATTGGTTTGAGTAATATATTTTGTGGAGGTTTTCTCAACTGTATCCAATCAATCACAATACAAGTATCCCCCAAAATATGAAGCTTGTGGAACCCCCTAGATTGAGACAAAATAATGAACATCTAAGCAGCTTGTATCTCTGGTTTATTGTTAGTGGACACACTGTTTCCAGCTACAAATTTGAGCCAATGCCTCTAAAAAAATAAAAAAAAACCTCCTGCACCACCATGTAAAATTATAAATTCCACAAGATCTTAGGATGAATTAAACCTTACTGTGAAAGAAGTATGAAGGAGAAAGAGTTACAGTGTTAGAATTGATAAACATGCATAGTGAAATTAAGTAGAGAAGGAACACTCAAAATGACAACAATAGATGGACATAATAATAATTAATCCGAGTACAATACATTCATAATACAATGAAGGAAATTCGAATCCTTTAGGAGTGATTCAAATTCTAGAGTCCATACATGACTAACTTAGGAGAAATCACCACTGAAGACTCACTAGTGCAACTCCAAACAACCAAAACTGTTAACAATCAGTTAATTGACCATGGTAGGTGAGCAAGGGCACCTATCTCCTCAAATCATGCAAGGGAGCCACATTAGCTAACTGAGAGTGAATTGAAGGTGGCCCATCAAAGCATGACTAAACACTAACTAGGGTGAATTGAAGGTGGAACTACCGTAACTCAGAGTGGGATCCTAAAATATAGGGATTGGTCTCTAGATTTCCTAAACTGATTCATGAGGGCACATCAAGTGGCTAGTGGGACCCATATACCATATACATGCACTAATGAAAGCAACAAAAACATCCTAAGCTACGAAACTAACAAAAGACTATGGTGGGCAAGGGAGGATTATTCAATAGTCCTAACACCACCCATTAATTCGATATTAGACAACATGGGCCATGCTAATTCATACCAAAGGTCACCCATACATCAATAATGAAAAAAATAACTGCTCATGCAAACAAGGAAATGGGGAAAACCACATGGGAACAACCCCCCGCCCCTAAAAAAATGAACAGTAGGGAATTGAATCAATCCTTCACACCAAGCAGAGATAGAAAAATCTCTTTTGAGTGAAAGAGTTTGTGAAATTGTCTTCAATATACTCCTCTGTAGGAAAAAAAATGCAGTGTGATGGTGTTGATGTGCACTCGTTCCCTAATACAGTGCATGCAAACATGTGAACATACTTCTTCAAATATGATTCTAGATAGGAAAGGAGATGTTGTTTCTTTGTAATCAGACTTGTACCTTTCGAACCTATGTGACAGTAAGAAAGAGTTCAACTTGGAATTCCATGCCCTAGGGGTTTAATTGAGCCCATACAATGTTTTCCTCAGCTTTCATACCAAGGAAGAATCATCAGTGTACCCCTTGGGTTGTTCCATGTAGATCTCTTCTTCCAATTTATCATGTAGAAAGGAACTTTTGTCTCTTCTCTATGGAGGAAGAAATACATGATCCAATGTCTCATTGTTCTGCAGTGACTCATATTCCTCATCCATGGTTTCCTGCCATTTTGGATCATGGAAAGCCTCTTTGTAGGACCATGGATCAGACCCCACCATCAGGTAGCACCTATCTGTTAGAATATAACACATCTCTAAGGGGAAGTGGATCTATATGACATAGTGCAAGGTTCTCATCTTGAGACTGATATTTTGTTCTCCTTCTGTCAGATGGATCCCCAACTATGTTCCCAACAACTTCAATGAATTTATGAGCCCATTTATTCCTACGATTGGGAGTATGAATTTAATATGGATATGCTTGAACTTCATTATCGATATAAATATTTGATTCAAATTGGTCCTAATATTAGAATCTTGGATCTGAATTATCGTAAGAAACATTATCATGTGCAAATGGTTTAGGTAGAGTAAATTTACCTTCCTCTTCAACTAGATACAAATCTTGCAATGGATCTGAGTATGGAAAAAAGTGTGAGAATTCATATTCCCTTGAGGCATGGATTGTAGAACCTTTAGTTATCATCTTCCAAGTATAGATATCTGAGATCTCAACTGTGTCAGGTCCAAAATCAATTCTCTTTGGAAAACCAATGTGCGTCATATGGTAAACAAATAACAAGTTTGCTTCTAAAGAAGGTATATACATAACATTTTTTAACATTCCATGCTCTAATTGCATTGTTTCCTTCCCTACAGTTTGGATTTGAGTATCATACCCCATGTGAATACTTGGACCATCAGTGAGATTTAATGAAGAAAATGACTCTTTGGACGAAACCATGTGGTTGGAGGCTCCATAATCAATGAGGAAGGATTGAGATTTTGAAAATACAGCCTTTAGTGCATGGCATATCTCATGATCATCGGTCTTCCTTCTAGAATTAGTCTTCGTTTCTCCTTCTGGGAGGTCAATATGGTGATATTAAAGAAGTCTGGACATTTGATCTATAGTTTTGTTCATATCTTCATTCTTTGTATGGTTTCCTTTCTTGCAATAGGCACATGTGGTATTTTCAAACCTCTTCTACTTGTTCTTCTTGGAACCTGAGGCTCCCTCTGATCGAAAAATATCCTCCTTTAGTTTGGATTCAGAATATTTATTGTCCTTTCCCTTCTCCTTCCTTTTTTCTTGCACATTCTTTGACTCCCCAACTAAAAGAGCCTGATTCTTAGAGGCTAACAGGGCTCCCATTTGGATCAGTTTGTCTTTTTCATGGAGCAAGGACTCAGTGAATCCATCCAGAGAAGGAATTTTCTAGTTTGGAGTTGTTAGTCTCCTAGAGTGAAAGGTGGACACAAATACTGAAAATTCAGGGCCAAGATTAGTCATAATGGATAGCACTAGTTTCCCATCCTTCTTGTCAATTTCACATTGTTTTCACTGCATTACCAAAGACTTGAATTTGGTGAAAAAATGTTGGATGGTTTCGAAACTACTGTGTTGAAGAGCAATTGATTCATTCTCCAAAATGTGGCCTCTTACTCATCTTTCTTTCCAAACAGAGTTTCGATCTTCATCGAGACCTCTCTTGGGTTTTTTAAGCCATCAAGATGGAAGAGTAATTCCCCAGAGATATGAATACACATGAAACCAAAAGCTTTGTCCAATTTGTTCAGGTACTTTGATTTCTCTAAAGCTTCATGGGGTTCGACCTCCTTTCCCATTGTGACCCTGTACATACCCTTGTTGCACAAGACTATCTCCATATCATCCCTCCATAAAAATCTCAATTTGAACGTAAAATAGCTATGTAGAACTCTGATACCATGTAAAATTATCAATTCCACAAGATCTTCATGATGAATTGAACCTTACCGTGAAAGAAGTATGAAGGAGAAAGAATTACAGTGTTAGAATTGATAAATATGCATAGTGAAATTAAGCAGAGAAGGAACACTCAAAAGGCAGCAATAACTGGACACAATAATCATTAATATCAGTACAATACATTCATAATACAAAGGAAATTCCAATCCCGGACTCCAGACCTAACTAACTTAGGGGAAATCACCACTGAAGACTCACTCATGCAACTCCAAACAACTGAAACTGTTAATAACCAGTTAACTGACCATGGTAGGTGAGCAAGGGATCCTATCTCCTCAAATCATGCAAGGGAGGTGCATTATCTAATTGAGATTGAACTGAATATGGCCCATCAGAGCATGAATCAACACTGACTAGGGTGAACTGAAGGTGGAACTCTCGTAACTCATAGTGGGATCCTAAAATCTAGGGATTGGTCTTTGAATATCCTAAATTGATGCATCAGGTCGCATCAAGTGGATAGTGGGACTTAGATACTATTTGTATGCACTAATGAAAGTAACAACAACATCCTAAGCTACAAAACTGACAAAATACTATGGTGGACAAGGTGGGATGATTCAATAATCCTAACACACCAAAAGCATGTCTTCCCTGTGCAACCCCATAAAAAAGCATCAAGGTATATATTTATCAATTTGAACTAGGGAAATCATTCTAATGAACATGACTTTTAAGTGTTACATTTGAACCCACAAAATAATCTATAACCATACGATTATACCTTGTCTTTGATATAGGTGTATCACCTTCCAAGTGTTATATGTTTTGGTCATGATAAATTATACCTAGCATAAAAATACAAAATATGTATTGCTTGTGTTAGAATTCATAATAACAGAGAAAACGTTTGGATACAAATCAAAAGTTTTTAGAACCATTCATAATTAACAAGAGCCACGAGGTGGCAAATGTCCTTGGACTTTGACAATAGGATGTTTTGAAATTTAAAACAACTTTATCTTTCCAATGACTAGTTCACAGTTCACTTGGCTTCATTTATGTATTTTGTCCCTTTATTTATTATTGGTTTGGACTAATACATATGATGTTGCAATCAATTTCATTGTTTTTACAGTCACACTTGCTATGCTGGAAAATGGAGTGAATTTGAAATATTGAAACTTTCACTTGCACATCATCTTGCCATCTATTTATTCTCATGTTATTTTTTTGTCATAGTGCATTCCCAATAAAACTTTGAGTCAAAATAAAAAAAAGTCATAATGCATTCCCCAAGGAAATGCTAGCGCTTGATAATCCAATTCATTTATTAATGATTGCGGGCACAAAAAAATGGATTCTTATAGGGATATATATATCTCTATTTTTCTTGGTGTGTTATCCAAACCAACCGTCACTAATTTGAATGTGTTTTGATTGAGTTTTAATGTGTTTTGGATTTGGCTTCAAAACAACTATTACTTGTGATTCAATATACTGTCATAAATGGAAACCCATATTTCTGTAGTATGGCAAAGGAGGATGCCAAAAACCACTTCAAGAATGTCAAGCTCCAAGGAGAAAAAGATCACTTGAAAAACTGGATTAATTATGCTTCACCTCCTTCTTATTAAAAAACAATTCATGACAACAAGTTTATTGGAAAGGTTTTTCTTTATTTAAAGCGATTGAGTTCTCTCTATTGATAAAATGGAGCAGAATAAAGACATTTTAAGTAAAGATTGTGTTTAATTTTTATTCATATTTCTCTTGATACAAAGTAGATCACAAATGCTTATTTTTATGTGCTAAACATATGGAATATTTGCAGGTTGTGGAGGTTTTTAGTGGAGACCATATTGTTGTTTCTCATGATTATGATTCGTATGGTATTTGTTTAGCTCAATGTTGGGTGAATTGGTCAAGTATTAGAGCTCCAAAAATCAACAATCCAAGAAGAGATGAAGAAAAAAACTCCATATACTCATGAAGCAAAATAATATTTACGTAGAAAATGTATTGGCAAAGAGGCATGCTCAATTGTGTAACATTTGTATTTATCTTCTATTTACAAAATATAGTTCTATATTTTTCAGTTCTATCTCTACAAAGGAATTAAGCAAAAACATATTGTTGAAATGAAAAGAAAACATTGTACATTAAACTAAACACTAACCAATAAAGAAAATAAACAACTCAATTAAATCCTTCTGTCAACAAGATGTACCCTTTTTTGTGATTAAATTGAACATAACACCCGCAAATCATGTGATTGATCCACACATAGAGCATTTCATTGCCACAAGAAAGCATGCACAAATCCTAGAAATATATTTGTAAAGCGAAACAAGGACACAATTAGTGAATCGTAGATTTTACCTCTAAAAATGCACTTCCAAACACCAAACTCTCCATTGAAAATATGCATTCTTAAATCATCCATAAGATTGGGCTTTAAATTGTTGTGATAGGAAGCATTCTTGCCACAAACAATAATGCTGCCAGTTAGACTTTGATAATTCGACTTGTATGCTTATCATATATGATACGAAGCATGGATACCCGCAAACAGTAAATAAAATAGATTTGGTATGTAATTATAGGATTCTCTTACAGACGAGTTTCTTGCAACAAACCTAAATCAAAATATTAGTGATCACTTATGATTTTCAAAGTAGCCCAAGGTGATTACTGAACAATTTTGTTTTGGTGTGATGAGGCCCAATAATCATCGACCAGGGAGTAAGCTCACGTTATATAGTTCCCATCTAGCTATTATTGTTTTCCACATCACATATTTTAATGAAGATTCATCCAAGGAATAATTTCTCTATGTATAGTACAGTATGATGCTTGCAATTGTCAATGCATGAATAATCAGGACTGGTGAGTAGTTAGGTATACTCTGGGTGTGATTTCCCATCCTTCGTAAGCATGGCCTAGAGCAGATAGATTTGTTGTTATTCAAAAATTATAGACCAAGTTATCCACTCCTAACAATGACAAGTAGTCCAAATTTGTATTCTTAGAATTTCTATGGAGTGAACACAAATCCACACAAACATTATTTAACAAAACTTCTTGCAAAATTCTCGCGATCGCCATTGCTAGAGGAATTAAGTAGCTTTCGGCCATGCCTTAGCTTTCTATAGAGCATTGTCCAGTTGAATTCCTCTTCAGAACTGAAGAAGAAGCAACGAAATATTGAGATTCATTTAATTTGTGGAAGCAGACTAGACCAAGCTAGGCATCTCTTTAAAATCACCTTAGTGATCAAAATTAATTTCTAGTAAATTAAGAAACTTTGGGGCTTGTTTTTTATCCAATAAAGTCCTTTTCCCATCAAAATACAAAAAAATTCTTGAGACAACCCCACTAAAAACCCAAAAATCATCATTGTCGGACTGACGCACACAATTGGCCCTCAAAATATTACATTCCAAAGCTTCCTAAAAAACATCCCCAACATGAAATCCCACCATGCGATTTCAGTGAAAAACCACAAAACCCTCAGAATAGATTACTCCAATATTGCGATTAGAAGGAAGGCATGACATAACCAAAATTTGACTGCAATTCATTCTATTTTCTCATACTCAAAGACAACACAAACACCCCCACTACACTAAGAATATGACATGACATGGTTGACCTTACCTTGCCCAATAGAGAGATACAAAAAAAATTAAATAAAAGGCACTTTACAATATCTAAACGATCACACACATGCAAAAACCAAAGAAAAATACACATTCATATTCAAAATGTTGCAACTTACACAACTTGCCACTACAACTCTATCCTTTTCTCTTTTTGAATTGACTAATTAGGGATGCTTCAAACTACATTTCTACAACTTACAATATGAACTCATTATACAATTATACAACTTACAATATGGCCTCATTATACAATCTAGTCTGTACCTCAAGCTTCCATAGCTACAAGGGTACCCTCCTTCATACACTCAACATGCACAATGGAATATAAATTATCCATAGCTATAATCCATGCATTGAAGCATGCAACATGGACTATCATTATGGAATAAAGTGGGAATTCTTTTTCACATGGTAGTAAATGCTAACATTTTTGGTAGCTCTGGGTTTTTGGACTACACATCCCATTTAGAATATCATATTTTAATAGCACTAATTCAAATATGGTTCTTTGATGTTTTCAATCCCAACCACATATAAGGAATTCACGCATTTTTAGTTTTTCATTACTAATAGATATGATTTCTTTGGAGATCTAAGCCAAAATCTACATTAAACACAATTAGTTATTTACTGATTAAATAAGTGGAAGTCTTGGTCCAAGAAGAAGTCATTCACGGATTTGGTTTCTTGAGCTCTACCCTCCCACGCAAATATCCCTTGACATTTTATTATTATCCCTACCAAACTAAACTGGAAGGTTTACACTAGTAGGGAGAATCAAGATCAACCAACAATCTCCACATGATTCCAGTGTATTCCATATATATGCAATATATCAATAATAATGATCCAACACCATATTTAAGCTCAAGTAGCCTCCTTTCAACATTTATACCTATAGATACAATAAAACATTCATTATTACATACTACTCTCATAAACAACCTATCACTTCCTAGCAACATTCCAAAACCACGAGATAATGAACTTTCCATCATCACATCAACAATTCTCCAACTTTCTCTAAGTTCCAAAATATTCAATATTGACCACCCAATTCGCAAGTACATGCCACCTCATCTTCTTCTATCTTGCTAGCCCTACACTAGGCTGAAAACAATGACAATTTAGAACTAAACTGGATGAACTAATGTAGATAGGTGACAATTTAGAACTATACTAGTGGAACTAATGTAGATAAATCATATGCATGTCTCTCCAAGAAGTAATATCTTGTATAATATGCAATAAATCATGTTGATATTATTGAAGTAATAGCTTCTATAAAATGCAATAAATCATGTTAATATTATTAATGTAACTTTAGATAAATTTAAAGTTGATTTAATCTAATAAATCATGTTGATATTATTGATGTAATCTTAAATAAAGCTAAAGTTAATTTAATCCTTGAGTTCTTCCTCATAATGGTTATATAAAAGTATTTTCTTAAATAATGAAAATCAATCTTACCTTAATCTGGTCTTCTATTTGTTTTGGCTTATTTTTCTTTAGTGTTTTTATTGCTTCTATTCATTGTTCTGGTTCTGAGTATTATTTGAAGTTTGGGTGATTATTAATTTATTACTAGCTTGAGATGTGAAGCAATTTCAACCTCACATGTATATATGCAAGGTGATTATTGAGACACAAACTAGTATATAAAGTAGTTGTTGATGTTGATGGTTATTTTAATTTGAAGCTGAGTATCAACAAAATTAACATGAAAAACTTAAGTATTTTGAGTGGTTTAAAAGCGTTTAAATGGTTCACAGTTATTCTAACTGTTCAAATGTGTTTTGAGAATTTTCTTTTACAAAAATGGTTACATAAAAAAATGTAAGATTGTATTTTTATAAATAACAACTATACAATAAAAAAATCTTCAGTGGTTGATCGAGAATATTCGTTCATGCATGATATGAAATAATTGATTTTCTTTCTACAAATAATGGTCTCTGCTAGTATGTTAAAGAAAATATTTATGGCCTATTGAACCGAGTATACATCGGTAATTGACAATATGGTGCTCATGATGATATAAACTAACATCAAGTGATTTTGTAGTATACTACATATTGAATGTAGTTATATTTTAGTCTATTGCACTCAATATGATCCAGGAGGATATTGGTAGCCACCCACCTATTCCACTTGGACCCCCACCATTGTTTCTTTCAGTTTTCCAGTTTCCTTAATTGTAGCAAAATTTATTATTTTTGGCATTTTTCGGGTCCTAAACTTCCGGAGCCGTTTTGAGGCCCTAAATGACGTTTTTTCGGCATCGAATGGTTAGGCAAATATGAATTTGTTTTGGACTCAATGTTTTCCATTCATGGATGTATTCCTTGAATAGATCTTTCTAACGATGTATCATGTGCGTTAAATGGAGGTAGTATGCCAAAGTTACGACCTCGGGAAATTGATGTACCAAGTTACCCAATGGGCCCCACATTCAGGCATTTCATCTCCTAGGGTTAGGTTTTTGGATGTGTAGGGTTTCCATTGTTTCTCAATAATATATAGGACTTCGAGCCTCATTGTAACACAGACTTCAAAGGCATGCAGTCGCCACATCACTTCTCAGAGATAAGCTACCAGCACTAGCTAGTTTATTTCCATTCTGTATGTAAACAAGTTTTAGTTCTTTGATTAATGAAATGAAGTGTTATTTCCGCTGCATATTTGTTTCTATGGTTATTTGTGTATTCTGTTGCGTTCCTGCATAAATCCGAATCACAATATGAGCAGTAAATTTCTCCTTGAAAACTATGTCAATTTGCTTTAAATATATACGTGCATAAGTGGCATGAGTATCCGAGAGTAATTTTATCCACATCGGTGATGTGCATATAGCTATGAAGATTGTGGGAGTTTGTGTAAACATATTCTCATGGAATTTAACTATTACATAGGAGGTTCTCCGTGACCATTTCTTTACCTTTTTGACGATGTGCATCTCCCAACATAGGTTGCATGCAAGCTGCCAACTATCGAGTGCATAAGCAGTTTGCACAAAGTCCTCAATTCCCCATAAAACTTATCGACAATCGAAACAATTAATTAACAACTGCAGGAACCTTATATCAGCCAACCGCCAGGGAGAAGGGAAACACATTTCGAGAATGCCATTATCTCTATCAACCAATAGAAACATCAATAATTATTTTATAAAAATTAAAATAAATAAACAAAATTATAACGATATGAAAACATTACAGAACGGAAAAAATATTTTGAGTACAATTTGATTAATACATTTAACCGAATATTATATATCCTTTTTTTTTAAAAGGAAAAAATACCAGTCTTTGTTATTCAGATAAATCAAAAGACATCATTTACAGCTCAATATGATGATTGAAAAAGACACCAGAACCGTCTCATACAGGTCATAGACGGACAATCAAAAGACATCATTTACATCTCAATATGATGACTGAAAAAGACACCGGAACCGTCTCATACAGGTCATAGACGGACAAATACATAATCACAATACAAAGAATAAAGTCTGATCTTTGCAGACTTTTCTCATCATTCCTGAATAAATCAGGTTAGAATGCTGAAAATTGATCGAAGGTGAACTGAAAACAAAACAAATCAGAGCAGAATAGGCTGGCAAAGTGAACTCAATCTGATCAGGTGGTACTCTGTCAACTGCTGAAAATAGCTGAACAAAATATAAAATCAGCATCTCTAAAAAAGATCTAAATTGCCTTGGTTAATAACCAAGCCATCCAAAACTTCTGAAAAAGAGACAAATCCCATATCCAACTGCAAAGCTTTTTTTGAGAGTTCATCTGCCAGCGAATTATGCTCTCGATATGTATGTTTAAAGATCACCGGAAGGGACAGTTGGAGCATATATCTTATGTCTTTACACCAGTGCATCAGAGATGGAACATCAAGTGCTGAAAATCTGTTTACCCAAGAAATAATCACCAAGGAATCCCCATAAATCATTTGAAGAGGAATTCCCATCAATAGACCAATTCTTAGAATTGCCCAAAGAGCTAACAACTCTGCTCTTGTATTCGTGCTTCTACCACATCCCATTGAAAAATTAAAATGATGAGAATCATTTATAAAAATCACAAAACTTGAGCCCCCTATATTTCCTGCTGTAGCACCATCAAAGAATCCACAAGGGAAACTTTTTTTGGGAACAGGACCAGGATTACGAGATTTATAGGTTAATTTAGGCACCGGGAAAGAATTTATCAATCCATCAATCCTAGAAATCATAGCTGAAAAGGCTGCTTTCTTGTTTTCGAATAAGCAGTAATTTCGGAGAAGCCAAATTGCCCAGAAGATAAACAAGGGAAGATATCTGAAAATAGCTGATCGCGCTGTAGAGGAAAACCAAATGTCCAAATAAGAATGAACCGAGCTATAATCTGGAAAAGAGCACTTGTATTTATCCTCAAAGTGATTGAAAATACAAATAGAAAAGGGATAGTGAATAAATAAATGATGGATATCTTCCAGATTGCTCTCACAAAGGACACACCTACTTGGGCCATTGAAGCCTCTGCTTTGTAAATGCTCCCAAGTTAAATAACTTCCCTCTTATCATTAAATTCACATATATCCAAGGACTTAATAAATTCACATACTTATTAAACGGAAAAAGAAACATTGCATAATAAATGCGAGTTAATTTTAATTGTGCATTCATTAACAACTCTATCAAATTATTCATCATGTTTATTAGTCCAAAGTTTTTTACACTAAAAACTACTAAAAAACATGTAAAGAGTTTATTCCTCCATGTTATGGAGGATTGCCACCATTTCCATAATATAAAGGATGGTACATGGTACATTACAATGAATCTACTATAGTATTAGATAGCTTATATGATCCCATTTCATAATTATTATTTTAAGAGTATATTATATCATTGAGAAGAAAAAGACAAAATTACAAAGCTATTCACATCTTGAAATCATGGTGATATGAGTAAGTGGAACCACTAGCCCAAGCATGCAAAAATACTAACCATATTTCTAGGTTTAAATAAAAAATGACCCGACCAGTAGAGGGAAAACATGCCTAAACTAGTTTGATAATTATAAAGTATATAAATTGTAACTTAGAACTAACAGACCTACAGGCTAGCAACCTATTTATCATAGAAATACAGAAAAATGAAAGACACAATGATTTTTATATGAAACATAAAAACCTATGTTAACCCGAACGTTCTCTATGTACAAAACCATAGTTTTCTTTCGTGATGGGGCACACATTATAATCTGACCTTGGAGAATATTCCATTGGTAGCTTCACCAACAACGACTCCATTTTTTGCCAAATGATTGGGTCATCCAGCTCTAGACGTTGCCTTTTCCGGATGGGCTCTATGGCTTCCTCGACCGCCACTAAGCTTCAGGTCCAACCATTGCTTCTTGCTCCCGAGCCTTGTTGCATCGGTTTGTGTTCTTTTCTTTCTCCTTGGACACACTGAGAGAGACATTTTCCATGAAATTGTCTCCATCCAAACTAGACTTCTGAAAACTCACTGCTTCAAACCTTTTCTCAAACAAGGTTCGTCCTCAGTCGAGATTATCCTCCAAGTTGCTTAGGATATCTATCATTTGCTCTATACTCCCCATTATTTCCATACTGACAGTCTTAGAGTTCCTCCTTTGTTTAAGAACATCCTCCATTAACAGTCCCAACATATTTTAACCACCTAATAATGACTTATTTTACCTTCCAATATTGTCGAGGCTAGCTGGTGAGAAGCTATGCCATCTTCCCATTCATCAATTAGTCTCCTACTTGAGGCAGATATAGAGTCTATATATCCATGGTATAGATAGAAAAGCAAACCGACCAAATCCCAAATTGCAGGCAGAGAACCGGGCACTTCCAATTCATCTCTCTTGTTGAGTTTCCAAGCCTATAAATGATTCCCACCACATAGAGGGGTGGTTCAATTGGCCTGCCACCATGAATGTTGTTGGTACTCAGAGCCATAACTTCCATCATGCGAGGAGCTGCCATCGCCTGCAACATTAAAATATTCATAAACACGTTGAGCTTCAATTATTCAACCCACCTTATGACCATGTTCCTTCTTGTGTGAACCCCATTGGCATACCACCCACGTGCTGGCATATGGCTAGCATTCGCATATGAGGCATGGGGTCTTCACCTAGTGAAACCATTTCATAACGCCTTCGTTCGTGGGACATTAAAGAATACCCATAATTTCACTAGATATTGATAATTACTTACAAAAATCCTTTTGTTGAGCCCCCTCCCAATACATATTTCCAATTAGAAAACCCCATTTTTACAATATATTCCTTATTTTTACTAGAAACCCCTATTTATACCTCCCCAATAACGATAACCCCCCATACTTTATTCCTTGCCCCCCAATTCCTACAATATATTGACCTTATTTTTCACAATTAAAACCCCCTTTATGAATGAACGTGATAAAATATTTCTCAACAAGGTGAATCCCCCATAATTCGAGGATGGGGAGTTAAATTTTAATTAGAGCTGACATTGTATTTTTTTAAAATCTAATATATTTTTTTAAGTGACATATGTCAATTCTTGGTTGAGAACTACTCTAGTATTAGATAGCTTATATAATCATATTTCATAAGTATTATATATATATATGTGTGTGTGTGTGTGTGAATGGGGTTAAGTTTTAACTAAAGATGACATTACATTTTTTTATTTTAAAGCAAATATTTTTTAGTCTTTTAAGTGATGTGTCAATTACACATCTCCCTCATACAAAGACTATGTAGAAAAATTCCTTTCGACACAATAATTCTTTGGAAAAATAATTAATTTAACATAACCTTTTAATTTAATTTCTGATATATTATTCATTTCCATTAGGTGTTTTTTAAGGTTAAATATCATATTCTCAACATGATGAGCTAATTTTCTATATTTTCTTTATTAACATGATCAAATTGCGACGAGTAAAAATAAGTTAATATATTTTATTTTTAATTAAAAAAATATTTTAAAAACTTTAATTGGATATTTTTTTAAAATAATGTTTATGATTACGATTTTATAAATGTTTTTTTATTTCAACAACATTCCTCAATTTTAAAAAGCAAGACACAACTTTGCACTTTTGGGTATGCCTATTCTCTTGTACCCTATAGTGGAAACCGCACTAGGGAAATTGAGTCGTCTAATTGTCCATAATAACCCATAAACACCTATCCTTATGAGCAACTAAAAAGTTAGACAAGAAGGCATCTGGGGAAAAGATGGAATTTTGGAAAACTATTACCAATGAAATAAAGATTCAAAGTTCCTTATCTCTTTTCTAGAATGAAAGAGAAATCTTGAAACCAAACACAACCTTAATTCAAGGGAAAATGAATATATAGATCTTATCCACAGTAAAATTTTAAAAAACAAGAGAAGTGATCAATAATGTCGATCTTTATTTTTAGTATCATTATAGTCTTAGAATAGTAAATTAGGTAAAATCTAGTTAAGCCTTGCTAGAATGTCCTATAAATCCTCCTTTACAATATACTAAGGTGAAAGAATGCCATTTGATCACACATTGAAATTGCGATACTACATTTGATGTGAGACAAAACATTTGGCAAGCACTTAAGTTGCTCCTCAAATGTGTTAGAGTTCCACATTTAAACACATATCTAGATTAACCCATACTTTAGCATATTGTCGTCACTGTTTCTAGTATAGGATAGAACTCAACATTAACAAAACTATGCAATAACACAATAACATCATGATATGTTGTGGGTATCCTTGATACCCTTGTTATTACATAAATTTCATTTATCTTAGACATTTAAGTGATTTTAGTCAAGGAAAGGTTTGGGGCTAAATTTCGTCATTGGGCTATTTTTTTCCAAATTATTCACCAATTTCCATTTTTTCTCCAAAATTATTCCCCAATTTCCACTTTTCCCACATAATTATTTAACCAAATTCTATAGGATAAAATTACTTTACTTCAAAAATTACCAAAATTGTCTAGAAACTATATAAAATCCCTATAAATTTGAATATTTTTACAAACATATCATCAAACATTTTATAGTTGGAATTTTAAGAATTTGTGTGATTTAGTAAGGTTTTTACACTTTAAGGTAAGTATGGATCCTCAAAATTTTCCCTGGTTTTAGTTGCAAACATTCTAAAATAGCTTTAACTACACCTAATGCACTAAAAAATATGGATTATAAGCCAATCCCATGCCAAAAATCCAATTCAAAGGTCAAATTGACCATAAGAGGGGCCACACACCTTTTTCTTTATTAGTCATCCAACCAATGCATGAAGTCCCTTGATACTTTCATGATCCATGTAATGGGATGATTTGAGCAATTTCATAGCCAATTAATGATAGAGGCCATCTCAAGACCTTGTTGGGTGAATACGAACCTATAGTAGATAACCCTTCTCATTCAATAGAAGGGTGTTTGGACATTCCTTTTGTCAATCTAGCCACATGGGTACCCATGCTTCAATCTTATGCATTCACAATGGAATCAATTTACCTTAAAGCTTAGTTTTGACCTATAAACACAAGACTCTTCAAGGCATTAAGGGGTATCTCTTAAATCTAAGGTTATGCTGCCAATTTGTTATCAAAGTGTGAGGAGATAATATTTGTCCACTCACACTCTTGCTTTTCCTTGGCCTCATGTTTCCCAAATTCCTCTTCAAAGTGACGATGGAATAAGGGGAAGTGTCGTGAGATTTTTTCTTCAACATAGAGTGTTCTTGGAGGATATTAATGACCATCCTATGGAGAAGGAATGTTGTCAACATTTTCAATCTTGTCCTTAGGTGATGTCAATTAGTTTTATGGCCTTTCCATTGGATAATAAATAATTGTTTTGATTACCCCCTAATAAGTTGTTTGAATCATTTAAATTTTCATTTTGAATCAATTCTTAGTTAGTATACATGCATAGGTATTATCATCGATGGATTATCTTTATTTGTCACTCATTTTTGTCTACCTTGGATTCAAAAGAACACACCATAATAGTGACTATACTAGGGAGTATTGTCCATAAATTTTGCTCCTATATTCTAGGATATATTCTTGACTCTTTGTTAGTTTCCAAGTTATCTTAAACTACCACTTTGACCCCATGGCATAGTTGTGAGGTCATTTTTCAAAAAATGTATTTTCTTCCATTCCCAAGAAACCATGTTACTGTTTGTTTTCGTGGTTTTTGCATAGTCACGTGGGATTCTCTTTGAGACTCACACAAGTCAATAACACAAGCAAGTAGCATTCTTGTTGCATGATCACACTTCTATGGTTTTTGTAGCTAGCAAAGCCTCTATTAAATTCTTTTTTTAAGCAACATTTTACTGTGTTGAAAGGTAGTTTTAACATGCTAATTTTTCCTAACATTTATTAACTACTTTAATATTATTATTTTTTCACAAAATTGCTCAAAGTTAAGGAATTTACATCGTCAAAGAATACAGTAACAAATTTTAAGTATTGCAGTTCTTTCCTTTTTGTCAAGTTCAATTATGAGTGATGCAAAGCCCCTTTCATATTGAAGTACACTCTTAACTTGACACTCATAGAGATATAGACGATTGAAAAACTATTGGAAGAGATTCTTGCATTCCTTGGATCTCCTTAAAACATAACATGATTGGTTCATTCTACTAAGTCAAGAATTGTAAAAAATAACCAATTAAATCTCCCACAAGGACCATGCCAATTTATATTCAAGGTTAAGGTAGTGGAGTTTAGAAACTAAAAAAAATTCCATGGTCATTTCTCGTTGAAACATAGACATTGTCCTAGGGAGCTTGATGTCCTTTCTAGCAAGCATGCTTTACTATTACAAGACTAGACATGCCAATTTTTGGTGTCAACATTGAGGTGCAATTGACATATTTTTGTGAGCCTCCCAACTTTTTCAAGTCAATGGATTGCTTGAATGGTGATACTTGTAACCCCTTGTCCATAACTTGTGAAGATGCATCCTAGTAACCAATCATATGTTTAGTGCCAGGAGGATTTTGTGGGATTGAAATGGTACTTGAGATAAATCGTGAGAGCTTCATTTGATTCCATCACCTTGCACATACCTTTATATAATTTCCTTAATCACACCTTCACTTTCGTTACTCAAAGGAATCCATCATTATCGTTTACGCCATTTAGAAACCCCTTTCAACAATTACAGATTGCTTGAGTCTTGTTAGAGTCTGAGAAGTGCGTTGATTACATTTTGAGCATCATACTCATTACGAAAACCATTTTGATCACCACTGGAGAAACATTTAGAAACCATAATGTGCAACACCCGAGGACCTATAGATGTTTTCATGCTAGTTCACCTTTCATGACATTACTTTGGAAACATTTTCATATTAACACAACCCTTATGAGACACTTGCTTGGTTTCAATTAGACTTAACGATTTGAGGTTGATGACACTATTGTCAATATGTCTCATCCTAGGTGCTCTCTTAAGATTTGTGATCTCCTGCCTCCACCTATCCCATCAACTAGATACACCACCATTTGACACACGACAAATGCTTCAACAACCATATTGGGGAAGATCCAAAGGACCACTGGCCTTGTGCCCTTAACCTCTTCCACTACCTCCCACCAAAGAAAATCTTATTCAATTTAATAGATAAAAAGTTTCTTATATAGTTGTAATTCCTCTTATTATAATATTTAACAAATATAGTACATAGTTAATATTTTTTTATATTTGTTCGTATTTCATATGATTAGGAGAACAAATTTGATTTTGGATTAGAAGCTAAATATATATATGCGTTAATTTGCTTGTAGTTATCTAACATCTCTATCATTTTCTTTACCATATCACTTTACATGGAGAGTGATTGAGATATTAAACATGAAAGCAACAATGCATCTATTAGCATTTATAGTACCAAAGTTGTTCTTGCAAGAAGTTTGGATTAGGATAGGGACTCACCGTCACTCCTTCATATTTTGCATACACTATAGGTCAAATGTTGTTGTTTTTTTCAGGAAGAAAAAAGCCTGTCCTTGGGGACTCACTATCACCCCTCATATTTTGCATACACTATAGGTCAAATGCTGTTGTTATCACCACAATAGAAGTGCAATCATTCCACCAAGCTTTGTTCTTTGTTGGAGAATATTTAATGTGGAAATAAATACAAAATTGACCAGGCGTACATATCCATTGCTCATGTCACCTTTTTTGGGAATTGTTCTTCAAGGTAATAGTTATGTCATTTTCCTAGGAAACAAGTAATAGTCATGTCATTTTCCTAATGAACAATGATAGTTTCAATAAAATTATCTATTTGGAATTTTGAAGTGATAAGTTGGGTTAGTTTAAAAAATTCGACTATTCAAGTTAAGGTTTTTAAATTCTTGTAAATAAATATTATATAATTATGATTATATGTTTAATGTTAAATTATTATATTTTTAATGTTCAATTATGATTTTTTTTTAAATATTGAATATTTTAAGTGAACGCTCCATCATTATTAAAAAAACCAAATAAAATATTACATACTTATAACTTCTAAAACATTATTCTAATTAAAAAATATATTTTATTTAATTTCCCTTATATTGAATGATACAACACTATTAGTTGGCAGGGCCCATGTAAACTCTCGAAGGCAAGGATCGAGAAAGCATATCTAGTAATTTTGATTTTAATAGGCTTGATAACTTTTAGTGATATAGACATACATAGGGTATTAGGACAAAAGTGCTATCTACGTTAAACCACATCGCTTGCAAAATCATTCACTATATATATTTTATTAATTTTATTATAAGAAAATAATTATGTTTATATGTGTATTTTATATATTTTATTATAAAAAATAATTATATCAAGAGAATTGAAGTGTTCTCCAATTTAGTAGGGAACATCTTATTACGTTAGTCATGTTGTACTAGTAGACATAAATACAAAATAAAAAAAATAAAAAAATGAAAATTATAAATTACATATTGATTTAAATAAAATATTAAAAAATAAAAACAAAAAATATAAATTACATATCGACTTAAATAAAATATAAAATAAAAATTAAACTAACATGCATCCATTTTAAATCTAGATTTATCAAGTGAAAGAGATCTAAATGATTAAAAAATATACACCTCAAGAAATTGGATTCCTCTCGATGATCCCCCATTTAAAATAGATCTATACTTACAATTCTAAGATTAGAGTAATGTATTGAAAGTTTTTTTATTATGTAATGTATTTTCTTATAATATTTTATTATTCGACATTTTTAAATGATATTTATTGAAATGATATATAATTAATATTTAATGTATATATATATCTTGAGAATCTAGAAATATTTTAACATAAACTTATTATTATTCAACTCTCACGTTTTCGTAATTTATATTGATGCGTTTTCAATGTAATTAATTTGATTTAATAGTAATTCTAATTGTGAAAAAAAAACTATAAATGATGTTTATTTATATTTGTGAATGGTGATATCTACTAAATATATTAACATAAATTATTTTTATTTATGTGATTGTAACTAAACATGTATTTTAACAAACAAGAGAGAAAGTTGTGTTGTAGCTAAGTCTCTGTAGGCTGCCAAAGGATAGTGAAGGATGGGAAGGAATGAGAGGGGTCAAAGTCCACGTGGAAGTGGTTTGGCAATTTTGAGCATAAGCGTTGGTAGCATAAGCTATAAGGCTTCAACAACGAGAAAACATGCGAACAAAATTATGGAAGTGGGTCAAGCAGGTCACATGGAAACGGGGCCATAGTCATCGGGGCTATAAATAATAACACTCCGACGCTTACAGAAGACCAATTGCAAAAGAGACCCCAAACTAATTCGATGAGATTGAATCATTTTCCTTGCTCTTAAGCCCCAATGCCTTTGATCTTCGTAGAGGAAAAGTAGTTTTCATCTCCGAACCCAAGTTGACCAAAATGTGGCCTTAAACCTCTTTCAATGCCACATGTTTAGCCCTTAACCCCACACCTCTGCTCTGTATGCTTGTGTCATGGACCCATGTGATCAATTCAAGTTCCTTGTATAGCTATATTTGTCACTGTGTTCTATTATGAATGAAGGGAAAAGGGACGTGGATGTTAAACGTTTTTCCTCCTCCATTATTTTTTTTCCAAGGAAAAAAATCGTAATTTCATTTTCCTCCTCCATTATATGCTTAAATAAATTTACATTTTCGTCATAAAAATAGAAGCTTATGCCCATGATTTACCGGTCTATCTACTTAACAATTTGCTAGAGGAGGAAAATCCATATGATTTGTAGAAAGAAATTAGTAGACATTTATTGAGGTAGGAGTGCCCACATGTAGAATACCAACTACCAATCATGATCGAAGCTCTATGATTCCTTTTTGAGGAACCACACCTTGTATAGAGAAAGACATGCCTTATTCCAAGATATGGTTGATTGATAGTCCACCACAGGTAGACCTGAGCAAAAATGATCTCGACGCCACCCTCCCCTTCCTCTACAACCACTCCAACAACTGTAACAGTTTCCACAAGTTGCATGGGTGGTGCTTCTAGCTAGAAATATAATTATGAGAATATAATCAAAGAAGATAAAATGGAGACAAAATTTTATTTTGATTTCGATGGGGACGTCTAACGAATCTTCATTTCAATTTGGTCACAAGCTATGAAATAGTAAGGTCATGATCATTTTCCTAGCTAGAACAATCACCTTCTTAATGCCAATAGAAATCCAAGCAACGTAATATATCAAGACAGTTGGACCCATCTGCATGAGTAGGATGCCCTTAATTTTGTTGTTTTGAAAAAGATATGGATTCATTGACCACATGAATCCTCCATCCCTTGTCTTGAAAAGAGGACCAAATACCACAGCGACAACAAGAAACTCAATAGGACCCTCAAAAGGAAATTCAATGGAGCTTCCAAACCCACAAGAACTATCTGGAGGTGAATTCTAGAAATCTCTCTCATCCATTCCCCACTCTTCCATCATTGCATTAGTCTCGGCATCCTAGAGAATCTTATCTCGGGTTTCACTGCGTAAGTCTCAACTATTTTTTGAAGCTCATACTCTTCAACCTGCACATTCAAGGCCAATTCCAAATATTCATTTGAATCATGGATGATTTTAAGGAACCATACTTATTTAAAAGTGTATAAATGTTGGCGAATATTACCAATTCTTAAAATGCCAACTATAAAATGATTAGCGATATTTTTTTAAAAATATTTTAATTTCCAAGGATTTTATATCGTTTATATAATAATTTGGCGATTTTTAGGGTGAAAACATTTTACCCCATCAAAATTGGGTGAAGCGGGGCTTCAAAAAATGCAAAATGGCAAATGTTTTTTGGGAGAAAAACATGGAAAAATAGCCCAATGGGCTAAAATTCGTCCCTAAAATTATCCCTGATTTGAATCCAAACTAGTTTGAGCAACAACATCATGCTTTTATAATTCAGAATATTGGCTCGGTACGCCATCAGAATGTATTGCAATACCAGTTCCTAGACCAATGCCATTATGCCACCCCCTCTCTCAAACTATTTGCAAAGGTATGCTCTAGGTGAATCTGGGTCACTATCTGAAGTTAAAGAAAAATGGTTGCGATGAACGCCTAACCTACTAAGGAATTCACCTACCACAAAATCAACCATATCACTAAACCACATGCCTCTAGAAAATTGTCATCCTATTTGGCATACTCAAGTTCAAGAGTTCTTTCACAACCTGTGGCCTCCAAATGAGAATTCAGGAATGCAAGATTGACTGTGGTCTAGAAGGCAGAGGAAGGCTAGAGAATTCTATTTAATGGCTTCACATTGTCCAAACTGCCTTGTCCAATGGATTGTGGTCTTCACATTATCTTGTGTACTTAATTCCACCGGATTCGAATTTCCTTTGTGTCATGATGTATTGTACTCATATTAATGATTATTGTGTCCAATTATTGCTGTCATTTTGAGTGTTCCTTCTCTGCTTAATTTCACTATGCATGTTTATCAATTCTAACACTATAATTCTTTCTCCTTCATACTTCTTTCATAGTAAGGTTCAATTCATCTTGAATATCTTATGGAATTGGTAATTTTACATTGTATCAGAGCTCTACATAGCTACTTTACCTTTGAATTGAGAGTTTTATGCAGGTTCTGTGAAGAATTGTGTTCTTTCTCCAGCTGCAAAATGGAGAATTCAACTACCTTGACACAAAGAATCCTCACAACCTTCATTTATTTGGAATGGAGGGATGATATGCAAATAGTCATGTACAACAAGGGTCTTTATAAGGTCACAATGGGCGAGGAGGTCGAACCCCATGAATCTTTAGAGAAATCAAAGTCCTTGAACAAATTGGATGAAGCTTTTGGTTTCATGTGTATTCATATCTCCAGGGAATTACTCTTCCATCTTGATGGCTTAAAAACCCCAAGAGAGGTCTCGATGAAGCTCAAATCTCTGTTTGGAAAGAAAGATGAGTTGAGAGGCCACATTTTGGAGAATGAATTAATTTCTCTTCAACCCAATAGTTTTGAAACCATCTAACATTTTTTCACCAAATTCAAGTCTTTGGTAATGCAGTGCAAACAATGTGGAATTGACAAGAAGGATGAGAAAGTAGTGCTATCCATTATGAGTAAGCTTGGCCCTAAATTTTTAGTATTTGTGTCCACCTTTCACTCTGGGAAACTAACAACTCCAAAGTGATGAATTCATTCTCTAGATGCATTCACTGAGTCCTTGATCCAAGGACAAGACAAACTGATCCGAATGGGAGCCCTGTTAGCCTCCAAAAATTAGGCTCTTTTAGCTAGGGTGTCAAAGAATTCGTAAACAAAAGGGAAGGAGAAGCGAAAGGACAAGAAATATTCCGAGTCCAAACCAAAGGAGGAGCTTGTTCGATCAGATGGAGCCTCAGGTTCCAAGAAGAACAAGTAGAAGAGGTTTCAAAATACCAGGTGTACCTATTGCAAGAAGGGAAACCATAGAAGGAGTGAAGGTATGAAGAAAATTATAGATCAAATGGCCATACTTCTTGAATATCACCATATTGAACTCTGAGAAGGCGCAATGAAAATTGATTCTAGAAGCAAGATCGATGATCATGAGAGATTACATGCATTGAAGGATGTATTTTCAAAATATCAAGCCTTCCTCATTGATTATGGAGCCTCCAACCACATGGTTGCCTCCAAAGAGTCATTTCTTCATTAAAACTCATTGATGGTCCAAGTATTCACATGGGAGATGATACTCAGATCCAAACTGTAGGGAAGGGCACAATACAATTAGAACACGAAATGTTCAAAAATGTTTTGTATATACTTTGTTTAGCAGCAAACTTGTTATTTGTTTACCAGATGACAGACACTGATTCACCGAAGAGAAGGTGCTACAAACCATGCCTCAAGGGCATACGAATTCTTACACTTTTTTCAATACTCAGATCCATTGCAAGATCTGTAGCTAGTTGAAGAGGAAGGTAAATTTACTCTACCTAAACCATTTGCACATGATAATGTTTCTTGTGATGATTCAGATACATACTAATTAGAGGAAATTTCAACTCAAAATGGGCCTCCTAAGAAAAATAATAAAATAATAAAATATTATTTATTAATTTTGGAGGGAGAAAAGAAAAAAACTATTTTTGTTCGTATTTTTGACATATCTCCCTCTGTTTTTACTCAAATTTCGATCGGGAGAGATCCCTGGATGCGAAATTAAATTCCGCATCTAGGTAGCTCTCTCGATCGAAATTTGAGTAAAAACACAGGGAGATATGTCAAAAATATGAACAAAAAAACTACTTTTTTTATGATACATATCCCCAAATTTATATTAAAAAATTGTTTAAGACTTATACGATATTTCAAATTTAAAGAAATTTCATTGGCTAACAAATGATGACGTGGAATTTGAATTATGGTTAAAAGGCCCATTTTGAGTTGAAATTTCCTCTAATATTATAATATTAGGACCAATTTGAATCAAATATTGATATTGATAATGAATTTCAAGTAGATCTAGATCCAGATTAAAATTCCTACTCTCAATCCTAGGACTAAATGGGATCATAAAGTGATTGAAGTTGCTGGGAACATAGTTGGGGATCCATATGACAGAAGGAGAACCAAATCTCAATTTCAAGTTGAGAATCTTGCATTATGTCATAAAGATCCACTCCTTGTAGAGATGTGTTATATTCTGACGGAGACTCAGGTGCTACATGATGGTCATGTTTGATCCATGGTCCTACAAAGAGGATTTCCATGATCCAAAATGGTAGGAAACCATGGATAGGAGTATGAGTCACTGTAGAACAATGATACATTGGATCATGTATCTCTTCCTCCAGAGAGAAGAGACAAAAGTGCCTTTCTACAAGATAAATTGGAAGAAGAGATCTACATGGAACAACCTAAGGGGTACATTGATGATTCTTCCTTGGTATGCAAGTTGAGGAAACCATTGTATGGGATCAATTAAACCCCCGCGGAATGGAATCCCAAGTTGAACTCTTTCTTACTGTCACAAAGGTTCGAAAAGTATAAGTCTGATTACAAAGAAACAACATCTCCTTTCCTATCTGACATCATATTTGAAGAATGATATTCACATGGTTCACATGCATTGTATTAGGGAACGAGTGCACATTAAGACCATCACACTGCATTTTTTCCCTACAAAGAAGTAGTTTGAAGACAATTTCATAAACTCTTTCACTCAGAAGATATTTGTCTATCTCTGTTTGGTGTGAAGGCTTGATTCAATTCCCTGCTGTTCATTTTTTAGGGGGGGGTTGTTCCCATGTGGTTTTCCCCATTTCCTTGTTTACATAAGAAGTTATTTTTTCATATAGATGTATGGGTGACTGTTGGTCTCAGTCACTAGGGCCCAAGTTGTCTAATTTCAGATTAATGGGGGGTGTTATGATTATTAAATAATCCTCCCTTGTCCACCATAGTATTTTGTTAGTTTCGTAGCTTAGGATGTCGTTGTCACTTTCATTATTGCACGCAGATGGTATATGGGGCCCACTAGCCACTTGATGTGCCCTCATGATTCTGTTTAGGATATCTAGAGACCAATCCCTATATTTTAGGATCCCACTTTGAGTTACGGGAGTTCCACCTTCAATTTACCCTAGTCAGTGTTTAGTGATGCTTTGATGGGCCACCTTCAGTTCACTCTTAGTTAGCTAATGTGCCTCTCTTGCATGATTTGAGGAGATAGGTTCCTTTGCTCACCTACCATGGTCAATTAACTCATTGTTAATAGTTTCAGTTGTCCGGAGTTACACTAGTGAGTCTTCAGTGGTGATTTCTCCTAAGTTAGTCATTTATGGAGTCTAGGATTCGAATTTCCTTCATTGTATTATGAATGTATTGTACTCAGACTAATTATTATTGTCTCCAACTATAGTTTTCATTTTGAGTGTTCCTTCTTTACTTAATTTCACTATGCATGTTTATCAATTCTAACACTATACTTCTTTATCCTTCATACTTCTTTCACAATAAGGTTTAATTCATCCCAATATCTTGTGGAAATGATAATTTTACATGGTGGTGCAGGAGGTATTTTGTATTTTTTTTTAGAGGCATTGACTCAAATTTGTAGAAGCTAGCAGTGTGTCCACTAACAATAAAGTATAGATACAAGATGCTTAGATGTTCATTAGTTTGGCTCTATTTAGGGGGTTCCACAAGCTTCATATTTTTGGGGATACTTGTATTGTTTTTGTTTGGATACAGTTGAGAAAACCTCCACTCAATATATTACTCAAGCCAATCTACATGAATTTCATTAGGCATCTATCTCTTTTTGAAGTTGTCACTTTTCACCATATAAATAGAGCAAACAATATGATTGCATATCAATTATCCAAGATGGGTCTCTTACTTATGGATGGGTCGGTATAGGTTTGGGAAGCACAAAATGACATCATAAAGGAATTGGATCATGGACCCTACACTTCTATATTTTTTGAGGGCCACCTATATTCTCTCCATTAGAATTATACATGTACATATGGGGTATCTATACAAAGTACATGTGTAATGCTTCTCTAGTTTGACATCTCCCACTGTCAAACATTTTTTGAACAGTTATATATGCAGCAGTTATACTTATTTTTATGAGGTATGGTATTTATTAAATGTAATGCAGGTGTTTGCCATCTTGAAAAATATGGTTCATAATTTAATATAAATTTTGAGTTGTGCTCTTTTTCTTTTTCTGTGGAAAAAAGATCATTATTTAGTAATACCATGATCAATTTGTATTACTATTAAACATATTATGTTGATTGTTTAACCAGAAATTCAACCAAATACAATGTATTAGGTTCTTTTACTTGTTAAAACAAGAATATGAATAAGATGATTTTTATCTTGTCTCTTAATATAAGGGTTATAAGAGAAATATGATTACTGATTTCGAATTTTTATAGCACATGTAAAAGAAATATATACATAATATGTTTACTCTATTTTAACTCATAAAAATGTAAATGAGCATATACTTATTTTGCTCTAAATATATTTGAGGATATATTCATCATGATATTTTGGTCTATATATTTGGTTTTTATTGAACATACAAATAAAGTATACCCATTGGAAATATATAAACATGACGTGCTTATACTAAGATTATGTGTTAATAGTGCTGAAGACATTTTTGTTTGACTTTAAAAGTACCACATACTTATAAACACATGAGTTTATTTCTAGAATTATAACAAGTATTTTTTTTTGCATTTTCCATTTCACATGTATATTGTAACATAGATTTCTTACAAAATAATCAATAGATGAAATTCCATCATTTAATGTAAAATTCATAATAAAAATGAACAACAATGAGTAGAGCCAACTTATATGTTTTCAAAATTAGACTCTCTAAGAAACTAAATTAGGTAGGTCCACAAACCTCTCAACCATAGGTTGTTTGAAGACACTTAATCTCCCTGTCTCAAAATACGCCCCCTACTCAAACCATGATACCAATAAGGCCACGTAGGACTCAAGGTTTCTTAGTTTCTCTTATAAGGTACAATTACCCTACACAACTCTATCATTTCATCTCTACTTAAAATATGATACACTATCAGTATTTGCCACACCTCACACATCCATCGCTCATAACAGTGTGCATAAAGAGTCTAGGTATCCTTGTTTATGTATGCCAATATATCATGTTTTACCAATCCATGGGAATGAACTAGATAGGTACTAAAAATCCATGCCTAATACACCAAAGTTATTAGTGCCCCTCAATATGATCAAAGAGAGTCCTAAATTACAGTCAATTATATTAAACTTGAATAGTTCTTCTACCAACTTAACTATAGAAATAAGATAACTTGTTTACAAAAATGAAGGGACACATATTCTTCTTCGGTTATGGTTTATCTTAGTCCTCACCATTCACTAACTCAATAACTGTTAACAACCCACTTTTCTTTCTAGTGCAACCCATAGTTAAATCATTAATCTCATATTTGTTCCTAATGATCGTCTCTCGCAATCATTTGAATCCTCCTTCTAGTATGGGTAGGAAGAGAATTCTAACTAGACTCTATCTTGAATTCCACCAAATTCCGCATTATCTTGTGTACTTCATGCCAAAATACACCAATACACCAAAATACACAAACTGTTAGGATTATAATCCTCCCTTGTCCAATTTGGTCATTATGTCTAAATTAAGAGTCATGTCTAAATTGGGAGTCCTTTCAGTCTATTTTTAATCACTAGCACCATTGGGTCCACTTGGCCTAATTGGGGCACATCCACCAGTTACTAAAGTGTGGGGAACACTAATTGAGGCCAACTGCCATTGATTGCACTTGCATGCATCAGTTTAGGATCCTCCTATATCAATCCCTACAAATTAGGAGCCACTGGGAGTGCCGATACCAACCTCCATCAGTTGATTTCAGTTGGTGACTAGTCAAGATCAATTAGGAGTCAGTTACATTCGATTGTACTTCCCTACACTCAATTCTATTCAGTTAATGCTAGGATTGCATGGCTGCATGTAGGTGAGGCTCATTTACTCACCTACCTCAGTCAATTAGATTAGTCAACACTGAATTAGAAACTTGAGTTTAGATTTTGAACTTCGACGAACTCCGATAATGATTTAGATAAGGTCAGTTAACCATTCAGTCAAGTAGAGTCCAACCAATTCAAATTTCCTCACATGATTTCAAATTTCATGTGGCTATTTAGCCATTGTACTTCATTTTAAGTAATTATCTAATTGCTTTTGATTAATGAAAGCTTTCACAGTTGCAAGCCATTTTTGCACTATTTCATTCTTCAATTTTTGAGTAAAATTGTGTGATATTTCTTATGAGTTGTGTGTTGGTCCATAGATCTTTGTGATCAATTTTACATGGTATCTGAGCCTCGGAAGGACAAGCCACTTCTCCTACTACAGATTCATACTTCGATCCTTTTTTTTTTTAGCAAAATTACTCCTTCCAGTACTGCACCAAAAGCGGAGAATTTACCACCTAATATCCCAAGAGAAGGAATTGTTGATCAAACTTGCTTGATCAACTATGCTGGGTGTGAAGGAAATTACAAAAGTGCATACTGTCAACCTTATTTTGTCTGTTTGATTGTGTGATTTATAGTTTTATCAGTCCTCTTCACTGCATTCGCTACAAGCAGCTCAGTCTCCTTCACTGCATTCACTACAATAACTTAGTCATCTTCACTGCATTTTAGATGGCCCCTCCAATAGAGCTTCTCACTCCTTTAAACTATCACAAGTGGAAGGAGGACATGGAGATGTAGATACGCTCCAAAAGACTCTTTAGACTTACAATGGAGGTAGAGGCAGAGCCAATCCATTATGCTGGCAAAAAAGGTTCTTCAATAGGCTTTATGAAGCCTATGGATGCTTGTGCCTCTCAATATCTCGAGATCTTCTCTTCCACATCAATGGATTGAAGACTCCCAAGCAAGTTTGGGATAAGCTTGCATCCTTATTTGACAAGTAGGATGGTCTGAGGATCTATCAGCTCGAGAATGAGATGATTTCTCTTCATCCATCCAATTTCAAAACACTAAATGACTTCTTCACTAAATCCAAGAATCTAGTGTTTCAGTTGAAGTTGTGAAAGGTTGAGAAGGAGGATGATCAACTCATCCTTTCCATTCTCTCAAAACTTGGTGTAGAATATTCAGTCTTTGTATCAACATTTCATTCAGTAAATCTCACCACTCCAAATTGGAGGATTCCTACTCTAAACTCCTTCATTGAATCTCTCACTCAGGAGCATGACAAGTTGATCCAAATGGGGATCATTCGATCTTCCAGAGATCAAGCACTGGTTGCAGGAGGACCTAAGGTAGAAAATGATAAAGGAAAGCAAAAGGATGAGTCTCCTTAGGAGAAAGAGCAGTCAAATGAGCCTTCAGGTTCGAAGAGAAGCAAGAAGAATGGCAAAGGAAAGACACTTTGTCACTTACTGTGGAAGGGGATTTAATCCAGAAAGATCCTGTATGAGAAGAACAATAAATGAGATGGCTCTTCTTCTGAAGAAACATAACGTTACTGTACCTACTAGTGCAAGGAAGGTTGACCATAGAGAAGAAACTAAAGAACATGAAGAGACATGTCATGCACTGAAGGCTAGCTTCTCAACATCACATACCTTCCTCACTGATTCCGGAGCATCCAATCATATGGTTGCATCTAGAGAATCATTCTCATCCTTGCAATATTTTGATGGTCCTAGTATTCAAATGGGAACTAACAGTAAAGTTCAAGCCAAAGGGAAGGGCTCTATCAAGCTTGAACATGGAAAGTTCAAAGATGTGCTTTATGTGCCCTCCTTAGCTACAAATTTGTTATCTGTATACCAGATGACTCATATTGGCTCTCCAAAGCAAGTCATATTTGGTCCTGAATCAGTGGAGATCACATATATCTCTACTGGGAACAGCATAGCGAAGGGTGCTGCAAATCATGCCTCCAAGGGATATGAGTTCTCACACTTCATGCCATTTTCAGAACTAGTGCACTCTCAGCAGCCACTTACAAGTGAAGGTGAAAACATTTCATCTGATTCTTTTTCATTTTCCACTAGTATTGCAGATCCAATTGTATCAGTTTATGAGATTGAGATTCAGGGTGATTCAGATCTAGATCCAGTCCCTACTTCCAAAGTGGAAGCTAGGAAGATGACTGGAAATCCATATGATATTCAAAAGACTAAGAAGCTTGCGCTATGTCATGCAATATTACCTCCTTTAAATAGATGCAATAGACTCCCAGTAAGATGCTACATGGAAAGGGATCAGTCTCACTACATTCAGAAGAATAGAGTGGATCAAACACCTCTTCTTCTAGCAATAGGCAAAGGTTTCATTCCTCCTTCCTTCCATCATCATTTTGAGAGAAGATGGAGAAGTCTACATGCCAGGCCCCAGGATACCTTTGCACAAAACATCATGCATGTTGCTTTGCTACATCACAGAGAATGCAACAACACATTTTCAAGTTTTTCAAAATTGAATCCTGATTCTATGTGCTTAGTTAGAGGGGAGGCTTTTTTCCAATGTGGTTTTTCCCCTAGCTCCTTGTGTTGAGCAGTTACTTTACTTGTTGTAATGGGTGACCTATGGTCTTAGTTACTAGTGCCCACAAATTTTCCAAGTTAGCATTCAGGGGGGGTGTTAGGATTATAATCCTCCCTTGTCCAATTTGGTCATTATGTCTAAATCAGAAGTCATGTCTAAATCAAGAGTCCTTTTAGTCACTAGCACCATTGGGTCCAATTGGCCTAATCGGGGCACATGCACTAGTTATTAAAGTGTGGGGAACACTAATTGAGGCCAACTTCCATTGATTGCACTTGCATGCATCAGTTTAGGATCCTCCTAGATCAATCCATACAAATTAGGAGCCACTGGGAGTGTTGATACCCAACTCCATTAGTTGAGTTCAGTTGGTGACTAGTCAAGCTAAATTAGGAGTTAGTTACATTCAGTTCTAGTTCCCTATACTCAGTTCTATTTAGTTAGCGCTAGGATTGCATGGATGCATGCAGGTGAGGCACATTTACTCACCTACCTCAGTCAGTTAGACTAGTTAGCACTAAATTAGACACTTGAGTTTGGATTTTGAACTCCGATGAACTCCGGTAATGATTTAGACAAGGTCAGTTAACCATTCAGTCAAGTAGAGTCCAACCAATTTGAATTTCCTCACATGGATTCGAATTGCATGTGGCTATTTAGCCATTGTACTTCATTGTAATTACTTATCTAATTACTTTTGATTAATGAAAGCTTTCACAGTTGCAAGCCATTTTTGCACTGTTTCATTCTTCAATTTCTAAGTAAAATTGTGTGATCTTTCTTATGAGTTGTTTGTAGGTCGATAGATCTTTGTGCTCACATTTACACCAACATACACCAATATACACCAAAATACACCAATTCCATCGGATTCCACATTATCTTGTGTGCTTCATGCCAAAATACACCAATATACTAGTATTGCCTCAAGAACAACATCAACTAAGGTTCACATTCCCCCTTTGGACAACCAATAATGATACCATAAATGAATTCTTCACTCAACTTTATTAACCATCCATTGCCAATCTTGTTTTAAAAATTAGATTGGTTTAATGATGAACCCCGCATACTTGATACCTGCCTAAAAAAATCAACCTTGTTTAAATGTAGGAGATGGTTTATGTTGTTAATGACTTCATTCGTTATGCCATGGAAACTAACAAAGGACTTGTTTAGATTCGCTTCAATTTTAGAATCTTTATAAAACAATTGTAGAATAGAGTTAAAATCCCTTATCTCCTCCATTGTTCCATTGGAAAAGAGAAACACATCATAGACAAAAACTAAATGAGAAATTAAAATCAAACCTCCAATTCAAATTCCTTTGATTAACCCATCTCTTTGAGCACTGAAGATCATCCTACATAAACCTTCGATGACCAAGAGGAACATATATAATGAAAAGGGTCATCCTTGACAAAGGCCACTTTCTGGTTTAAAAAATTTGGAAGTTGCTCCATTTATGATAACTGCGTTGGCTACAAAGGTTAGACATCTCATAATCCAGTTGAATGCATTTACAAAACCTGTGTGAATTAGAATCAAACATGAATAAATCCAACTGTAGCGGTCATAGGCCTTGTATAGGTTTATTTTTATCACCATAGAAGGAATTATTTTCTTGTGGATCGAATGAAAATCTTCATGAGTGATCTCAACTAACTCTTGAATAGATCAACCTTTAAGGAAACTGAATTGTTAAGTAGAACAACTTTTAGAGAATCTCATGAATACTCACAACAATTATTTTTGAGAAAATTTTGTAGATGCTGTTCCAAAGTGAAATTGGATGATACTCATTAAAATATGAGGCTTTTTTTAGTTTCAGAAGGATTAAAGTAATGGTCTCTACGTCAACACAAGCTTTGTCCTCTATATGCTGAATCATAAAAATTTGCATGTTTGTCCTCTCTATGTCTAAACCATAAAATTATTTTTTATATATAGATTTGTTTATTGTATTATGTGTGTGTTTATAAATATATATAATTTATTTGACTATTTTTTAAAATTTAATATATATAAATAAGGGGTAGATTATGTATATTTTATAAATTAAATTGTTAAATTGTTGTATGATGTTTTTAAAAATTTAATGAATAAAGAAATAAGATACATCACTTTAGTATATGAGTGTGTACGTAATGGAAACATATAATTTTTGTATTGATAAAAAAGGTTATGGATTTATAAATCAACCTATGCACAGCATAATGTTTCATAATAGAAGATCTACAAACACCTTTACAAAACACAAAAATTATGGATCACATCAATTAGAGATTGCTAAAATTTTGTTCTTTGCATCAATTTTAATGAAGTAAACCTTGCAATACGGACCATCTAGAAAAACACATTTAAACTCCATTACAAAAATTTTCAAAAAAAGAGAACCTGCCCTCTACAAACTTTCTTCCTTATTCTCGTGTTCTAGAGGAGTGCATGATATTTGCCGATATTCAATGCCTACTTGATCCTCCATGTTTTCCATCTCTACCATTTTCTGGGTACCACCATTTGATCCTCTTGAGTCTTCATAAGTAATAATTTTCATATCTTCCTCACAACCTATATAATTCCCCTAATCTTATAATTGCACCTTAACTTGCAGGGCTCGAATTTGATCCTCATGCTTAGAGTTTTACTTGTACAAAAAGAAGGACAAGTGACTAGGTGACTAAAAACATTAGTCACCATAGTTTTTTCAAGAGATAAATGACCAAAATTGAGCAATTTTAAGTGATCCAATTAAAATCAACTAACATAAATAACTAATTGAGTCATGGATAAAATATACAACTATATAAGAAGTGACAAAATAAAAATGAATAATGTAAACAACCAATTTAGTCACAAGAATACAAAAATGACTAGCTAACAACAACTAAGAATATGAATTAGTCGTTTATGCTAGTCATTTTTAGTTGTGTCACCATAGCAATGGAAAATTACAATTTTGACAATAAATTTGTACAATTTACTAAATTTAAACACTGTAGACAAATCCAAATAACCCTTTAGATGTTGATGCTCAATATCAACATGCTTCTAAAGTTGTTAGAACATGACACTAAAGGAAAACCTATTAAACTTTTTTGCAGGATTGTTTCATTTATACTTTCATATCTAGTTCAATGTGCTTGACAAATCCATATCTTATTTCACAATTTTCCTTGTCATATGACCGCTTTGGTAGACTTACCAAATTGCATCATGTGCATTGTCATAGTTCAGTCAGTCTCAACATTTTGCAAATGGTCATTTATCAACATATACTTCGTCATGCATGGAGTCTATACCATTGTGTTCAATGCATTGCTTTGATTGTCTCCATATTTCATTTTCCAAATTCTGAGACTATTTGACCCTTTCGACAAGTTAAAATCTATTGCATTTTGTTAGTTGAAATTCATAAATTTTGCATGCTCCAACTAATTTGTTGGTCACGTCCTTTGTCATTTTTTTTACTATGCCTATATCCACAAAGTTTTAAATGTTCCCCATAAGTACTTCTTTGCAAAAAATACCAATATCCTTTTTTGTTTAAAAAATAGAAAAGACCCCTAAAAGCATCTCTTCTTCTGGGTTATCTTAAGCCCTTCGTTTTTATTTTTCCCAACCCTATCGTTTACCCATTTTCTCATTTAAACCCCCTTTCCCAAAGTTATTACCCACAGAAAAAAATGAAAAGGACATTTTTTTAACATCTCCTTATACATTCAAGTACATTTTTTATTCTTAAAACCGATATTGTGATAATAAAAAGGGCCTCTTAAAACTCCCTTTATGAACTACCCCTTTTTCTATCCCCTCCTTTAATATTTTGTGATTATTTAAAAATAAAACCCTTAAATTTTATTGAATCCAACCCCCTTTTTTCAAGCTTCCCAACCTTTTTCCAATACCCATTCGCATTACCATTTAAATAAAATATATACCATTTAAATAAAATATACATTAAAAAATGACAAGGGATCGAAAAAACCCTAGCGGCCAACCAGCAGGCGCATTCATTGGAGGATCACCATAGGGCATCAATAGAGGCACATCCTGGAAAGTGGAGTCTGCGTAGAGGCACACAATTGTTGCATATAGAAAATGCATAATTATTAGTGTTGGAGGAGAAACGGTTACACATGCCAACATGAACACATTAGTGGATAGAGTGACCGTGTGACTGAATCATATAATTTCTTCATTCAACTAGGTTGAAACCTAGAGAACGTGCTTATGAACATGTATTCCAAATGTGTGTTTGTGGCTTATCCTTGTAGATTCTTTGATCAGAAGGATGTGGCCTCGTGGATGGTGATGATTGCAGATTATGACAAGCAAGGGTTTGCAGAATAAGCATTAATGGAACTGATTGACAAAATATGAGTGATAGGAATCAAACCTAATCGCTTCCTCATTGCTAGAATTCTCTTGGTGTGTCCCAAGGTGGGTGCATACATATTTCCTTCTTTCTTTCAGGATTGGATAAGCCTTTTATTTCCATTGTTACATACTGATAGGATTTATTTGGGTCATTTTTCTCCACTTCCCTTGACCATATTTTGACCTCAACTTCTTTCGGAGCAGGAAAATGAGGAGATGTAATGAAATAGATTATAGATGAGGGTAAAGGCAGGTTGTTTTTCCTCACTTCCTTGGCCTTCCCTCCATCCTCAAATTCTTTCCATGGTAAAATGTTACATTTTTGTGCATAAAAGGGAGGTCGCTACAATCATAAAGGAGATGGGATTGTTGTTTGTCAGCTACAGTGACCACATTCAACTAGATCATGGTTGTTGAAGAGGCAGTTCACCATGAAAATGGAGATACAAATTCAGACAATCTACAAGTCATAAGATAAGTAAAAATTCGATTTAGTTTTGTATGATGTATGTGCTGATATAGCTGTTAATATTCCATTGTGGGTTATGTCTCAAGACAGTTGTTACAATCATGCCAAATTGCCATTTCATGCCTTTAATATTATGGTGTTTTGGAAGGTAATGCAACTTTGAAAATTATTTACAAATATGATTGTAAGTGGCTATAAATGACTGTTGTAGCGAATGGTCTGAGTACATTCTTGTTTTGGATTCTGACTGTTTGACCAAAACCCTTAACTAGTGGTAAACACTAAAGCATGCCAATTGTTTGATGAAAGTCACAAACCAAAAGACTTAGAAATTAACTTAAAATCATGAGGTGCAACATCATACATGATTTCTGCATTTTGGTGTGAAATACCACTTCGACCATTCTCTAAACCAGAAATAAGCTGCTTAAATTGGAGATTCACCTGGCAAGGTTGGAAAACTATAATGGCAATTTATATAAAAGGAATGGCTCAACCTGTACCAAATTCTTTAATAGATGCAATAACAAATTTTATTTGGCATACTTGTTGAAAAAGGAATAATAAAGTTGGTGAAGGTGATGTAGTGTATGAAACTCCAATAATGCTTCCAATTGTTTCAAGCTACTGCTTATATGTGCTAACATTGATATTTTCATTGTGATCTTAAACCTGAAATTTGTTTAGTAACAAATATGTTATCATAATTGTTGATTTTGGTTTTGTACGAGAGGTCTGTTCACAACCACCATTTACACAATATGTCTCAACACAATGGTACTGTTCTCCTGAAGTTCTGTTCTAGTTGTCTTCCTATGGTGTTGTTGTGGATATGTAGGCAATGGATGCCGTCATGGTAGAAAATTTCACCCTTTGCTCTCTTTTTCTATACTACAATGAAGTAGATGAAATATACAAATATGTAGCATAACTGGGAGTCTGAATCACCAGATATGGTATGAAGGCTCAAGGCTTGTAACTTCTATGCAGTATCGATTTACTTAGTTATTTTCACTCATGTTTAAACCTTGATATCATTTGAAAATGCTGACATAATCAATCTCATGGCCTCGCTTTGTGCATGGGATCCAACCAAGAGGCTAATTACAACTGAATCACTCAAGCATCTATTTTTCTAGACATGTCTTAACATGTGAAGCATGGGAATCCTATGCCCATCAACTGGATGTAGAGACAAGTAAAATTGTTTGAGAATTTCTCGGGGCTTCTTTTACATTGGATATTTGAAGTTCTTCTTGATCAATGGAAAAACCTTGACTCTAACTAATAGTTTAGTTACAAGTATAGTTAGGGTTCATTCTTCGGTTTTAAAACTATTCTTTATTAACCAAACTCCAACCGCCTTACAACATTAATAAATGTACTGCAAAACACTAAAAAAGGGGTTCCAAGGGATCCAACAGTGTTATATTTTTGTAAAAGGAGAGGGGTACAACTAGAGACAATAAAAATATTGTTTTATAGTTTTCTTTTGATTTATCTTTCACTTATCTCTTTCTTTCATGGTTTGACATGTTATGTTGATAGTAGGTGACTCTTAGAGGCATGTGGAGGAAGCTGAAGGAAAAGGTTTATGGAGTTTGATGCTCTTACCTAACATGGTCTTTCTTTTATTTCTTGTTCTTTATAATTGATTTTAATTTCATGCATTGGTCCTAATGGTGACCCTACGTGCAGGAATACAATTTATTTTCAACCGCGATGATTCACTCAATCTCCTCCTGGTGTTTTTCATCTTATATCCACTTGGATTCTATATGTAAAGTGTCTTATTTATTATTTAAAAACTCTTCCTAAGATTACTCAAGTTGTTCAATAGTGATTAATTGAAGCAAATGAGGAAAGTAGAGAAGTTGGAAAAATGTTGTTCTAACAACTAGTTATTCTAGGGTGTATAGTACAAAAATTACCTATTTTCTTGGGAGATATGGATAACTGATTTGTAACTCAATCAAACCTTCCTTAAGCCACCTCAACATTGTTTCAATTTTGTTGGATTCAGTTTCATAAAAGGAGGCACAAACTCAACATGCCATGAAAGGAAAAAGGACAACGCTATGCACTTTTAAGGGGTTAGACAATTTTGTAGTTGAAGGAATGTCCTTGGAGGCCATTGGATTTTTTCTAAAGATCGTCAATCTAGAGGATTCACCCCTATTGTAGAATCTATCTATCTATGTTTTTATTTATTTAGTTGTCTTCCATTGCTCTTTTTCTCCTCGTTTATTTTTGTAGCTTCATTGGGGGGGATTTCTCTTTTATTCATAGTCATAATAGAAGTGAGTTTGTGATAAATACTATTTATTGTTGTTTTTTTATAAGCATTGAACTATTATAGCTTGTAGTATATATTTTAACTCTACAGTTATGTGATAAATGTTTGTACATTATTCTGAGTATGACAAAGAGTTTTGAACATAATTTTTCCATTTCCTGTATGGAGCAAAAAGTATATATAGTGACCTTTTGTGGAGAGGTTTTCTTCAAATGGGAACAAATATACCATTCTTGTTGTTTCTATGAAATCCAACACCTCATGTCTTGATTGAGGTATGGACTTTCAAAGTCAAGTTGAAACACTGATGGTATAAATTTGAAAGTTTCCCAGCCTAAGTTACAAATGATTCGTTTGATTTATTATTAGAATGGTTTTTTAATTTTGTTTTTGTCGAACTATAAAAACTTGGTGCCTAAGTGCAAATCCAATGTTAAAAACCTAAATTATAAAATATTTTGGGTTCTTCTATATTTGGCATTTCTTCGTCTTTGAAATTATTGTATTAATTAGTGTTTTATATCATTGAGGATCTGCTTTATAATATATCTATCCATTGGTTCTTATACAATTATTGTTGGGATATTTTTCATGTGTCACTGATCATAGAGAGAGAAAAGAGCACACACATCGATATTTGAATTGTCCATGCACAATTTTTATTATGTCCCCGACAGGGGATATATATGATTCACTTAGGTCAATTAATTTAGGAGCTAGGTTCAAATTTTTCACATTTGAAATGTTTTTGTTATAGTTTGTATCAAATATTTTTGGGGAGATTATTTAAACTTTGATTTATCTTGCTTCTTATTCATCTATATAGGTGACGTAAGCCTAGAACTTTGTTCCCCAAGACCCGACGATGAACTTGCGTAAGTAGAAAATGATCATTTTGTATCAAAAAATCTTATGGGATCTTTAAAATCGCAAAATCATTAGGAGTAGAGATGTAGTATTCAATGAAAATGTCATGTACAAAGATCAGTTGCAGGGAAAGAAAGAATAAAAGGAAAACACAGAGTACACAGTGCTTGATGAAATCAAAGAAAATGAAGTTCCAAAAGCACCAGAAAATCAAGAACAACAGCAGGTACCTGAAACTCCTGCAACTGTAAGAAAGTCTACCAGGTTAAGTAGACCCCCTGAACGATTCTCTCCTTCACTGTATTATTTATTGATGACTGATTCTGGTGAGCCAGAATGTTTTGAAGAAGCAATACAGGTAGAAACTAGAAAGAAGTGGGAGCAAGGCATGGATGAGTAGATGGACTCATTGGTAAGAAACCAGACTTGGGATCTGGTTAAGTTGCCTGCAGAAAAAAGGGTATTGCAGAATAAATGGGTTTACAGGTTGAAGGAAGAAGATGGAGGAAAGAAGCGGTACAAGGCTAGACTTGTTGTAAAGGGGTTTTCACAAAAGAAAGGTATAGACTTTGATGAAATATTTTCTCTTGTTGTTAAAATGACTTTAATTAGAACTATTTTAAGTCTAGTGGTGGTAGAAGATTTGCATCTTGAACAATTAAATGTAAAAATGGCCTTTCTCCATGGGGATTTGGAGGAAGATATTTATATGTGGATGACATGCTTGTTGCAGGGTCTAACATCCAGGATATAAATGTGCTCAAAAGAAAACTAGATAAATCATTTGTGATGAAGGATTTGGGTGCTGCAAAGCAAAATACTTGGTATGAGAATAACAAGAGACATGAAAAATCGCAAATTGACATTGTATCAAGGTGAGTACATAGAAAAGGTGTTGCAGAGGTTTAGAATGCAGAATGAAAAACCAGTCAGCACACCTTTGGCAAGCCATTTCAAACTAAGCAAGCATATGTGTCCAGAGACACAGGAAGAGATAGATTGCATGTCCAAGATTCCCTGTTCATCAGCAGTTGGGAGCTTGATGTATGCCATGGTGTGCACAAGACCAGATATTGCACATGCAGTGGGAGTTGTGAGCAGGTATATGAATAATCCAGGTAAAGAGCATTGGAAAGTAGTATAGTGGATTCTCAGGTATTTGAGAGGCACCACTTCTCATGCATTATGTTTTGGAGGTTCAGACACTGTTCTACAGGGATATGTTGATGCAGATATGGCTGGTGATAAAGACAACAGGAGGAGCACCACAGGGTATGTGTTCACTGTAGGTGGAACAACACTAAGTTGGATTTCAAAACTGCAACAGGTTGTTGCACTTTCAACAACAGAAGCAGAGTATGTTGCTACTACAGAGGCTAGTAAGGAGATGATTTGGTTGCAGAGGTTCATGGAAGAATTGGGTAAGAAACAGGAGAGTAGGCTATACAGTGACAGCTAGAGTTCCATTCATCTTGCAAAGAACTTAGTTTTTCATTCGAGGACTAAACATATAGAACTCAAGTACCACTTCATAAGATTTTTTCTAGATGAAGAACTGTTAAAACTGGAAAAGATTCACACTAGCCAGAATCTTGCAGACATGTTGACAAAGGGAGTAACCAGAGAGAAACTGAGTTCTTGCTCGGTTTCTATTGGCCTTAAAGCATGAAGGTGAAAAGAAGAAATTTTCCAAGTCCAAGGTCTAGTAAGTGCAGTAGCGGTAGAGTTGTTGTGATTAGTCTCCAAGTGGGAGATTGTTGGTTGTGGACCCTGATCTTCCAGATCCAGAGATATTATTCAGTTGTGATTGTAACCCAGGAGTACTGTACACTCGTTCCCCCTGCCTTGGGGTTTATGGGAAACTCCCTTGAGTCACGGGGGTTTGGGGGTAGTGCCCTCGAGTCATGGGAATTCGGGGGCAGCTCCGTCGAGAAAATGGGGGTTCGAGGGCGGAGCCCCTGAAATTTTTTTTTTGGGATGTGTGTTGGCCAATAGTATTGCAGACCCATGGTATTGGGTTAAGACTAGAATTTTTCCCATGGTATTTCCCCTATAAAAGAGAGCATTGTAAATCGACTGGATATGGTATTGTATTGTACTGGAAGAGAGACTATGAGAGCGTGAAGAGGAAGTGCAACGGTTTTGCTGCAGGGTGTATCCCTTCATCTTTCTGGACTATAATAAAAGGACTGGAAAATTTCTTTGTGGATGTAGCCCATCGTTTGGGTGAACCACGTTATATCTGTGTCTCTCTGTAATGTTTTAATGTGTTTTGCATCTTGTTTATTGATTTAACTGTATATCTGTTATTGCTACGCGGTCCTATTTTCTAACAGGGAGCTGCTTACTTCCATGAGTTTTCCTGCTGTATGTTTCTCATTCACGGATTGGAGCCCCTGGGATTTTTATCATCACCATTCATCCACGTTGGGTTGTTGTATATGTGTTTTTACCTCTCGTGCAGGACAAGCGTTCTTCACTCTCCTCAGGCTGAGAATTCCATTTTGGGTGATGATCTGTGATTGGGTTTCTTCCCCAACATTTCTGTGACATTTCTACATTGTTTTCCAAGCTGAGGAATCACTGTTGGGTTCCCAACAAATTTTGGGTTGCTGTGGGTTGTTGTTGAGTTGTTTTGGCCATGATAGGGCCAAGAATGAATCCAGAGTCGAATTGCTCAGTCTGAGCTATGTAGTACCCAAATTGTCTTCTCGGTTTTACTCTATGGTGCCAAATTCTGGAGCAAGACTTGAGGCCTACGTTCCTTGGCATGCGTGTAGACAATGGACTTGATCCCAATGAGACCAAGTGAACTATTCCCGCTTTACCCACTTTACCTGGATTTGAGTATTAACCCGTGACTAAATGACATAGCTAATCTCTATTACTCTGTGTAATTATTTCCGGATAAACACTTGTGCTTGATATTGGTTATGTAACGTCCCCGACCCTCCAACCGGCGAAGAGGACGCTACCATAACACTATCTACCTGAGCATTTATCCCCATAAAACGTAAAATAAAATGCATTGAACCAAGATACATAGTTTCCTAAACAATTAACATTAAGTGGAAGCAATTACATTTAATTCAAGCATTCAACACATTTTAGCATGTTCATCATAATTCACATAAACAATACAGTTGCATGAGTAATCACATAAGAATACTTATCTTCTAATGAAGCTCCCTGCAACCAGCTATGTCGCTGCAATGTTCCACCCAACCATAGGCCAGTGTGCTCCTTAATCTATTAGCAACACTACCACCCCCGAGTTGGGCATGATTCCCCAAGGAGTAAGGAAACTAAGTAGGCTCACACATAGCCAAGGATACCACACTATTCATCCAAACCAACTGAAAAACCTGTGTAAAATGAGATGTACTCCAAGCCATTCTTTTTCATTTTCTTCTAGCGAGATGTTTAGTTCATTTTTACTTTGATCAAACAAAAGCATTTGATAGTAATCACAAGATCTTAACGGTAATCAGTCAGTTTCAACTGCCTCTGTTCAACCATATTGAACAAAATATAAAATTGGAATTTATTCTTTAGAAAGGTGGAAGAAATGCAATAATCACTGTCATTAAAGACTAGGCAACAGTCTTATGCTCTAAATACCGAATATATTGGTATATAGAAGGTATTTAATGTTTATTGGGTAGGAATATTGCAGGCCTGTAATCATTCTAAGTCATAATTATATAACATGATATTATTTCTCTACTTGAACGGGACTCGGGACTCTCAGGCCGCCGAATAATTCAAGGAAATGGTCACCGAATTGATGGTAATGGCAAGAAACAAAAAATGGTTGACTACTTTCCTTTTCTGCGGATTTTAGACCCTTAGGGGCTAAGCGACGATGTAACAAAAAATATTGGCATATATTTGGATTGGTGGATAGATCTGTAGAGGCTCTCCTCCAAAGTAAAAGAGAGGGCGAAAATCAGGACAGCCATGGCCGCAAGATTAAATACTTTAAGAACATTTTTCTAGAATACAAGAGCGAGTGAGAAAAGAATTTTTTTATACCAAATTCAAATTCAAATTTAAAGTGTGTAAATTTAAATTTAACTATGAACTATTTTTTATTAAAACAAATATATGTAATAACATAGGTTGTCCTTCTATAATTCCAATCAGATTTATTTTATCCTCATATATAAAAATACAAATTAGCAAACTTTATCAACTTATATATATTTATTCTAATTTTTATTTTAAATATTAAATATAAATGTTTTTTAGTGAAATCTGTAAATGGATAGAAAAATATATTGTTTAAATCTAAGGCACATTTAATTAGTGATACAATGATCAAATATAAGGGTGAGTGCACAAAGTTGAGGGACCTTTTAGATGCAATGGTGGAGTGAAGTCAATCACTCTTGATCCATAAAATAGAAAACATCCAAAGCAATCCTGAACCTACAAAGCCTAGTCCCAAAGCTGTCAACAAGCATGCCAATTAGGATATTAGAGCAAAACGCGCCTCCATTTTATTGAATCAAATCGCGTCCTCGTTTTGTAAAACCTATTTTTTTGTTTAAAACGGGTCGATCTCGTCATTTTCGCCACATCGCAGCGCTGTTGGAGTTGGACGGAGTAGAACACGAGTGGGAGAACGTGTTTTGGGTTTGCCAAAGCCATCCACCTCCACCTTTGGATCAACCTCCTCTTTGTGAGGTATTTTCCTTCATTCTTCTCATATTTTCCTCATTTCTTCTCATGATTTTTTCCCTAAATTCATTAATTTATTTGCCCTAATTTGAAAAATTAAACCAAAATAAATTAATTTATGGTCAATGGAAACCAAAACCTCAATGGAATTGGCCAATGGAAACCAAAACCCCAATTTAATCATAAAAATAAAATAATTTTGATTATTTACCAAAATTCACATGCCCAATGGAAACCAAAATGCCAATTAACTCATAAAAAACAAATCAATTTCACTATTTCCATATGCATATTCACAAGCATCCTTGTGAATCCATACCAAAATTCACAAATATGCAAAGTTTGTCACGCAGATTGCAAGTTTGTATAAGTAATTTACATTCCCGATGTAAACCAAAACCCCAATTAACTCATAAAAAACAAGCAAAATTCACTATTTTCATATATGTATATTCGCAACCATCATTGTGAATCCAAACCAAAATTAACAAATATGAAAAGTTTGTCAATTATATTGCAAGCTTGCATACAACTAAAAAAAATCAAGTAGAATTCATATATTCCCTAAAATACATAAACAAAAATGGTAAATCCCTTGCCTCTATCCGAAATATCGAAGTTAGTCATCCAAGAACATCAATAAACACCTTATAGTTTTGATGGAACTTCCTAATTCAAGTGTTAAAATAAGGTATAGAAGCTTCCGATGCTTTTAACAAATATTTCCTCTTCACTGAAGGGTACTTTTTGGTTAAGGTCAAGACAATGAAGTTCAACAATAGGCTCTACGAATATGAAGATACATAGGTAGGTTGATGTGTTTGATTAAACATGCCAATCACATACTATAATAAAGTGGAAACCTTGCAACCATAAAATCAACTATAGACAATTGTGCATTTAAAGTCTCTCATGGGTATATAGAAAGAGGGCATAAAACTAAAATAACATCAAGTGGAATCCATACATGGTCCAAATTACATATAAACAAATATCTTCTAAATAGACTTTGGAGTCCAAAAAACATCATGCTATAACAAATAATTACATATCTAACAAAATCGTTGCCTATACTGGGATTTTATTCATCAATAGCACATTATCCTACCTATTCTAGGGTCTAGTCGTTGCCTCTACCCACAATCTGGGAGCTGGTCTTGCAAGGGCATTAGTCAGCACCTCACAATTTCAATGAAACTTCATAATCCAAGCCTTAAAATAAGTTAGAGGAGCCTCACAATCAACATATGCACATAAGACATTTTATGCACACATGCATATGGAAATTGGAATTAATGCTTGAATCTATGACATAAATTTAAAATGAAAAAATGTTAAATGTTTATTCTCTCAGCTGTAAAATTCAAGATCAATTTTTAAATTTACATAATAGATTTAGTTTATGTTGTTATTTGTTGTACATTAGTTATACAGTTTTTAGTTCTTAGAGATGTCATTATATCACGTGTTTATATTTATAATGATATTTTATTTGTATTTATGATTACAGTGGATACTATGGATAACAATGCTAAGATACTGATGGTTATTGGCCATTTGAGAGAGATTGGTTCTGCTTGGAGGGGTGGAGATGAGCCCCACCGCTCCTTGTCAGACATTAGAGGAAATTTCAACTCAAAATGGGCCTTTTAATTCTAATTCTAATTCCATGTCATCATGTGTTAGCCAATGAAATTGATTTAAATTTGAAATACCGTATAGGTATTAAACACTTTTTTAATATAAATTTGGGGATTGGTATCATAAAAAAAACTACTTGTTTTGTTTGTATTTACGACATATCGCCCTGTGTTTTTACTCAAATTTCAATCGAGAGAGCTCGTTGGATGCGGAATTAAGTTTCTCATCCAACGAGTACCCACTCGGCATACTTTTGACATACCCTTCTACCCTAGAAAAATGAAATACCTGAAAAATGTGATGTCGATTTCATCATCACGTTTTTTCATGTATTTCATGTTTTTGGGGTAGCGGGGTCTGTCAAAAGTATGTCGAGTGGATACTCGTTGGATGCATAATTTAATTCTGCATCCACTGATCTCTCTTGATTGAAATTTTAGTAAAAGCACAGGGAGATATGTCAAAAATACAAACAAAAAAGTAGGTTTTTTCTTTTTTTCCTCCAAAATTAATAAATATTATTTTATTATTTTAACTATTATTTTATTAATTTTTTTAGGAGGCCCATTTTGAGTTGAAATTTCCTCTAATGTTCATTGTTGACTATTATTGATACGATCGCAATATCAAATGATGCTTTGTATAGCATCACATCATACAGGGAGAGGAAAAGACAACAATACGCTGATGGGTTGAGCTACAACGAGGTAAAGAAGTCGAAAATAACAAAAGAACACATCTATACATTATTTAGACTTCCTGGGATGGATGACATTATGGAGATCACCAGGCCACAAATTTCTATTGATTGGTGCACCTTTATACCCATTAGAGACCATTGGATGGATAGGTGGTACATGGTTTTTGACATTCCCCTGCACAACAATAGGAAGTACCATTGTACTTCCTCCAAAAATTTTATGAACAATTTTTGATGGGGAAACATGTCAACTATTTTGACATGTTGGGATTCCAAGGACTTGGTAGGGGGATGCCCCAACATTGACCCAATGCTAGGCATATAGATGCCAATCCACAGATACCTGCACCCCATTCCCAGCTACCGAGGTCCGACATCCCTCTTGCACATGACATGGTTTCCCAGACATAGGAGGAATTTTTGAGTCTAGCTGAGATGGTCTCTCGACACATGACCACTATTGACTAGACAACACCCTCTTCCTTTGCTGGGGTACAACCACCAGCTTCTGGTGGTAGAGGAACATCTATTGGTGGGGATAGACCGACATCCCATGTGCCTCAAAGTGAGCCACACATCTGCACATCGTTTGGTCATCCTTGTTATGGTCCTAGACTAAGACATGGTACCTCTATGATGACTGGTGGTAAGGTAAGGACATTGTTAAAACTCTATTATTGTTCAATTTTTGTTTTTTCCGTACTGTATGTAACATATTAAAAGATTCGTAATATATGCAATATTTACTCTTGCAGGAAATTAATGCCTCTCAGGGGGTGGTACTGCACCCGGTGTGTTTGTACCCGAGGCCCAAACAACCACCATTGAGGTACT
>LPNX010950537.1:0-10830 GCA_001517045.1 Pseudotsuga menziesii | reverse complement strand
TATCATTTTGTTAATGCATGTGTTAGTCTTGATTAATTTGTTAAATTGTCTAATATTTACAATTTTTGAAGTTGCAGGAACCCCACTTAGAACGTGATGTTGGAGACATTGATCTCAATGAAATACTCCAAGGTGGAATTTACAGTTACTTGAAGAATGTAAGTACATGGTTAATGACTGAATCTTGTTCAAATTATTGAAATTTATTGCTGTACACTCCTTAATAGATTGGTAATATTTATAATTTTTAAACTTGCAGATGCTACCAGCATCTAAAGAGGGGAAAGAAATTAATGGAAGCGGCCACTCCCATGGGGGAGATATGTCCCGGGTAGGGGTAAGTATATTACAACATGTTAGTTTTTTAGTACGTATTATTCCATCCATTCAAATCCATGTCTAACTATGGTAACACTTTATGACTGCAAACATCATCGCAAATCCCTGCACCGCCTCTTTGGTTTGGATCTCCCTGTAGTCCAAACGTAGATAAGGGGGTTATTTACACCAAATGGCCCTCTTCCTTGAAAAGAGCGGGTGTGCATGATGATCAACCTATTCATCCCATGGTAATGTACACACTTCCAATGGTAGTTGTTGGTTATCTCTGAATTCACTTCACAATTAGTTTTTCTTAATGTTATTTTCACATGTTTACAGCGTCACAATGTAGAGTCATCCGTGCCAGACCTTAGTGGATTTGTTGATGTTGCGGTCAATGCCGCATCTACAATAGGGATAAGTCACACCGAGGTACATATACTTGAATATTTTTAATTGTACAATTCATTTGTATTGTTTATGGACATGCACGATGTCTAACTATTTTATCATTTGGTGAATGTAGCCACACCGTGGTCCATTAGTGCATGCAACTGAGGTTGATGTTCAACCTACAGATCCTATTACTACTGAAGAGTCCCAGCCTCTTCCCCTAGAAATGGTTTTTTCGGTGAGATGTTCATTATTTACATAATTGATTATTACTTTCTCATTCATGTACATGTTGATAATTGACAGATTTTTTTTATTCGCAGAGAAGCGTTCCAGAGAGAATCTCTACAAGGAGGAGGACACCAGAGGAACCTATACCCCCAACGGATGCAGTGAGTCTTTGTTTATGTACAATTGAGTCATATTTTAAATTTTCAAACTTTTTCATTGTTGGACAGTACTAGTTTAGTTACCTGATCAAGAAATATTGTCATTGATTTGCAGTCGCCAGAGATGCACAATGGTCGTCGAAAGAGGCAACAAGCATCAGGTTCGGGGAAAAACAAGAGAAAGTTAGAGTTTTGATGTGTTATTCTAGGACAAATATGTATTTTTATGTACAATCCGGAGTTAAAGTATAGGGGCGTGGTCCAGGACAGATGTACTTTTGTTTCCACATGTACATCAAAGATGTTTTTTATACATGTACATTGACATGCCATAGATAGGCCTTCTATTTTTGTATTATAACTTTCATGATATAGAAAATATTTCATATCAAGGCTCTTGATATCTCCATGGTTCAGTCTTTTAAGTGTGATTATAGACGTGTGGCCAAGAATGTTTCTATGTGTAATGTTCCGAATTTATTATACATTTTACGATTGCATGGAGATATTAGTTATAAATTTGAGAACAATGCACAATTACAATATTATGTAATAAAAAAAATGTACATTTCAATTGTTTTTTACCACGATCCAATTGCATATACAATGTTATATTAACAATGTTAAATTGTATTCACAAAGATGGAACATACCTAATACACATAAGCACCCAGCACAGCTAAGCAACTGATCCAACTAAGTGGAATACAAAAGCACCTTACCCACATAACAACCTAACAAAAATTTAAAAGATGCACGAAGTTGACACACCTAAGTGATGCACCTGTGTGGTCTACATAAATAAAATTAGTGTTTGGCATGATGTCTTTCATCTAACGAATACATGGGATACACATCAAACCTAAAAGTATCCGAGTATTATAAGGTTGATTCAAAATAATGGTTATGACTATATCCTGCACATTATTTTTTCATTTTGTTAATGTACATGGCATTTGATGAATGGCCTCAAGGAACAAATTTGGAAGAGACGAAAATTATGTGTGATTTTATTATAGTTTAAATTGATTCGAGAAGTACAATTTTGAATCTTGTTTTATAAATTTATGTTTATGGAGTATTATTCGAAACATTCATAGTGTGAAGATATATTTATTTTTGTAATAATGGTGTAATAGGTTGGCCACTTGTTTCTAAACATAAACATGTTCCATTAGATGGTTACTGGCGTAATGACATTGTCTCCTCCTGCATTTCATCATACAAATGTTCACATCTCTTGGATGACCAAGCTAAATTAATATGGGAAACAACCTTCTTTCGAATTTCTAGTCTCACGAATGATATTCAAGATCCTAAGATCAATTCACCTCCACATAGAGTTTGAAAACTCCTTTCGCCTTGGTTAAAACAAAAACAAAGAATATTTCTTGCTTGACAATGATGGGAAAAAATTTAAGTTCAACACCTCACAATAGGAAACATAATTCTCAACAGCTACACATGGGATAATAGTTTGCAACAAGTACCTTTTCAAGAGGGGAATTTCTACAATCACCTTCAAGCTGACCTTTAAAAAATTTCACATTCACTTATTGAGCAAAGCCCTAGTTTCCAAAATTGACAAAAAAATGATCCCTTGTCCATGGACCCAGAGTAGAGGGACACCCTAGCACTATCTCCATGTCTTGAATCCAACGGATTCGACGGTTCGTTGATCTAAGTAACGACCATCATTTTATCGCACGTTGAATCCCACCTCCTATAGAATTTCAGGGACACCTGTTGAATCCCTACCTGGGGCATAGAATGGAAATCATGCATCAAAACAGGCTTTCGGTGGGTCATACAGCCGTGCTTAGGTAGGTTACATGTGGGAACTCTAGCCACATGTTCACGGTCAAGGAATTTGCAAAGCTGACCCCTATGTGAAAAATTGGACATTCACTTACTGAGAAAAACCCTAGTTTCCAAAATTGACAGAAAAATGATCCCTTGTGCATGGACTCAGAGTAGAGGGCCACCCCTAGCACTATCCCAATGTCTTAAATCCAACGGAGTTGAAAGATTGTCGATCTAAGAAACGACCATCATTTTATTGCACGTTGAATCCCACCTCCTACAGGCTTTCAAGGACACCTGTTGAATCCCTACATGGAGCATAGAATGGAAACCATGCATCAAAACGGGATTTTGGTAGGTCATGCAAGCATGTTTAGGCATGTTCCATGTGGGAATTCTAGCCACACGTTCACGATCAATCAATATGCAAATTTGACCCCCATGTGCAAAAATTTGACATTCCCTTACTGAGCAAAACCCTAGTTTCCAAAATTGACCAAAAAATGATCCCTTGTCAATGGAACCCGATTAGAGGGCCTCCCATAGCACTATCCCAATGTCCTAAATCCAATGGAGCTGATGGTTCGTAGATCTGAGCAACGACCATCATTTTATCGCATGTTGAATCCCACCTCCTACAGGCTTTCAGGGACAACTGTTGAATCCTTACTCAGGGCATAGAATGGAAACCGTGCATCAAAAGGGGCTTCCAATGGGTCATGAAAAGCGTGTTTAGGTAGGTTCCATGTGGGGAGACTAGCCACATGCTCACGATCGAGTAATTTTCAAAGATGACCCGTATGTGCAAAAATTGGACATTCACTTACTACGCAAAACCCTAGTTTCCAAAATTTACCGAAAAATGATCGCTTATCCATGGACCCAGAGTAGAGAGCCACTCTAGCACTATCCTGATGTCCTGAATCCAATGGAGTCGACGGCTTGTTGATCCGAGCAATGACCATCATTTTATCGCATGTTGAATCCCACCTCGTACAAGCTTTCAAGGACACCTGTTGAATCCCTACTTAGGGCATAGAATGGAAACCATGCATCAAAATAGGATTTTGATAGGTCATGCAAGTGTGTTTAGGCATGTTCCATGTGGGAACGTTAGCCACATGTTCACAATTGAGAAATATTGGAAGTTGACCCCCATGTGCAAAAATTTGACATTCCCTTACTGAGCAAAACCCTAGTTTCCAAAATTGACCAAAAAAATGATCCCTTTTCCATGGAACCAGATTAGAGGGCATGTTGTAGCACTAACCTGATTTTCTAAATCCAATGGATTCGTTGGTTTGTCTATCCAAGCAACGACCATAATTCTATCGAATGTTGAATCCCACCTCCTACAGGCTTTCAGGGACACCTGTTGAATCCCTACTCGAGACATAGAATGGAAAACATGCATCAACATGGGCTTTCAATGGGTCATGCAAGAATGTTTAAGAAAGTTCCATGTTGGAATGCTATCCACACCTTCACAGTCGAGGAATTTGCAAAGCTGACCCCTATGTGTAAAAATTGGACATTCACTTATTGAGCAAAACCCTAGTTTCCAAAATTGACCAAAAAAATGATCCCTTGTCCATCGAACTAGAGTAGAGGGCCACCCCTAGCACTATACCAATGTACTGAATACAACGAAGTCGACGGATTGTCGATCCGAGCAACGACCATCATTTTATCCCATGTTGAATCCCACCTCCTATAGGCTTTCAGGGACACCTGTTGAATCCCTACTCGGAGCATAGAATAGAAATCATGCATCAAAAAGGGATTTTGATAGGTCATGCAAGTGTTTTTAGGCAGTTTCCATGTGGGAACGCTAGCCACACGTTCACGGTCGAGAAATATGAAAAGTTGACCCCCATGTGCAAAAATTTGACATTCCCTTACTGAGAAAAAAAACTAGTTTCCAAAATTGACCAAAAAAATGATCCCTTTTCCATGGACCTAGACTATAGGGCCACCCCTAGCACTATCTCAATGTATTGAATCCAACGGAGGTAACGGTTCATTTATCTGAGCAACGGCCATCATTCTATCGCATGTTGAATCCCACCTCCCACAAGGTTTCAAGGACACTTGTTGAATCCCTAATCCGGAGATAGAATGGAAACCGTGCATCAAAATGAGGTTCTACTGGGTCATGCAAGTATGTTTAGGAAGGTTCCATGTGGGAATAATAGCCACACAATCACAGTCAAGGAATATGCGAAGTCAGCCCCTATGTGCAAAAAATTGACATTCCCTTACTGAGCAAACTATGGTTTCTATTGTTTTAGAATGCAAAATATGGTTTATGGTGCAAAATTGAGTTAAGAGGATTGGCTATAGGGTTTGTAAGCTAGGATTGGCAATGGTTATTAGGCTAGGATTACCACTCCTTAACGTCATGGCTCTCGTGGAAAAACAAATTATCAGAGTCAAGGAGATAATTATTGGATTCAAGGAGATGTCCTTATAGGATCAACTTCGAGATTCAAGGAAAATGCAATAGACATATCCCAGATAGAGTGGTAGATAATGGTCTTGGGATATAAGGCATAAGTCATGTAAGTATCAATATAATACAACAAATCCATGAATTTGGTGCAATTTATGAAGTTGTAGAAGTCTATTGAATTTATCAATCTATCAAGCGCTCAATCTATCAAACTGTAAATAATCAATGAGAACATGAAACCAAAATATCTGACTACCACATACCTGACTACCTACCCGTGGTCATTCGACAGACCATCGGGATCAACTCTAATATCAACGGTATCCTTTAGCCTTTCATGCTCGGAGTAAGGCAACAAGTATCATGACTTTGATGATTTCTTGTTTTGCATTATTTGCAGCTGGAGGTTTGTGACAATAACTAAGTTTGTATAATGGTATACAATTTGACCTGGTCTATAATATTCAAATACATAACCTTTTTTCTTCATGCATGGGAAACCTGTGTCAAATATTCTCCTTTGATAACCATCGATCCAATTGGAAAATCATTGCCCTCAGAGTCTCTTAATGAGACAATGAGGGTCTGCTTCCCATCCAAGCAACTTTCCATCCAGTAGTCAATGTGCCATTCATTGTCTCTCGAGGAAACCATTGTGTATTTGTGGCATGCATAAAATAAAGTATAGAACTAGGAGTCATCTAACTAAACACAACTAGTTATCAAACATTTCAAAGATATCAACATAATAGTCGAACCTGGTTGTATGAGATATGAAATGTGGTCATAGTCATATGAAATACTCGACTGGCCCTCCTCCATTTGGGATAATTTTGTAGTTATTTGTCGACCAATGGGGAGTGATACATGATCCCAGCTATCAACCCAATATGTGGATTCATAGTTTTCCCATTCACCACTGCTACATGGATAACAAAAACAAGAGAGTTTCCTTGTCCACATTTCAACTATAGCATTGTATGACGTCGTAACTGAATGGAATGCATGAGTTCCTTGGACAGTCTTTCACTCATATAGGTGTGATCGATCTACATCAACCACCTCCCAAAAATATCTATGTACATGTTCTTTTTTAAATGATTGGTCTTCTTGCCTTCTAGCTCCCTGCCCCATCACTAAAGAACACCATGCAATAATGGTATTTGCATATCGGATGAGAGAAATAGTTGTGAATTTCATCTCTTGCCTACGTAATGTAGTTTTGATGCGTGCACCTACTCCATCATGTTCCCATTTTCCATGTTCAGTCTCAAAATAGTTCCAAATATGCGGCACCTTGTGCCTCTTGTGGAGAATACACAACCATTGGAAGACACAAGAATTTTTTAATTTCCCCGCACAACCATCAGACCAAATAAAATGTTGTTCCATGTGTATATTGTTATCCTCCAAGTGTTTGTAGAACAATTGAAAAATGTGTTGTACAAAAGCCAAGTCATGACACCTGTCATCACTTATGTAAAAGTGATACTCCTTCAATATAACCCTTTTCTCTTTAGTACTATTTTCCCCATGTCTATAGGTGATATGGACAATTATGCTGACCTAGTTTGAGTGAAAATATTGACTTTGAATCTCGTTCTATGGTTGAAGAGTGTATCTTTCCACAATATTGACCACTGATAATATAGTTCCAATAGGAAATGTATCCCTACATGTTGTAAACTGCTCATATTTCCAACGAGCCACATGTACATGCTTTACATATAGTTGTGTCTTTTCAAATAATTCCTCCATGAAGTTGCATACCAGTACCTGGTAGATCAACAATAAATATGTACAGATCAATAGGTTGTTCCATATATGAAGTAGCAATAAATGAAGGAAAAAAATACTATTCAGGAACTCGTTACTAACCTGAGAGGTGACCAATTGTATTTTTTTTCTTTCATTCCCTCCACCGATATCATACGTGACATATTTGAATGACTGTAAGTTCACTTCATGTCTCCCAAGTTCATGGTCATTGGTGACATGTATGCATTTGTCCAAAAATTCCATTCCACCACACCCTGGGCATGTCCCATCTACGCAAGGCATTTGATAAAATGTGCAACCTTCTGTCCTTCTACACAAGATGCTATGGATAAACTCTCTAGATGATGTCGGTGGCAATGTAGTTGAACATTCCTGCACAAGAGTGTTATGCAAAACACACAATATATGTATATATGTGTCATAATAATAACCGTACTCAATGTGATATCGACAATAACATGTGTTACGAGTTGTGTTTATTTTAACATACCATAGTTTGCATTTCTCGAAGGATCTTTGACCCAATTTAAGTTCATTATGTTCATGCCTAAATCTCTCATATAATTCTGTTTGTGTCATGTCAAGAAAATGTTTAATGTGGGACTCACCATCTCTTGAACCCCTTCTCAATTTTAGTACATATTTTTGGTTGGATGAAGGTATACTATTGTCATGCCAAAACTCTTGCACTACTCCCTTTACTACATCAATGAGCTTCATATTGGAGCGTGGAAACCTACCAACAAAGGATGAGACATCTGTTTCACCAGAGTCAAGTTGTTCTCTTCTAGAACAATACCTATGGAGTGCTTTGATATCCAATCCTACAAGTTTGAATGTAGGATTAAGAAGGAGAAGGGCCCTGGTGCTTTTGTTCACGATTTATTATGACAACACACAACGAGCTGTATTGCGATCCTTTAGATGAGATTTCTTTCCAATAGTACTAAGTGCATCTACCAAACTTCTGACAACATGAGAACTTTGTTCAGAACTGTTTATCATCTTTATCCTTAAGTTTTTCCTAACAATAGTCACAGACCTAGATTTTAACAACGATATAAATAATCTACATTTATCTCTATCACATTTAGAATCAAAATAGTTGACAAGTATTTGTTGAGGTTGATATGCAATACTACGTTTAGATAGTGTACCTTCAAGCGAACCGATGAGACTTTCATCGATCTGTATACGTTTTGGAGTTCTTCGGTGTGAAGTTGCTAATGGAGGTAGGGAGGTTGGAACTGCACCCTGTACCATATCACCTAGTTGGTCTGGCATTTGAACATGAGCTTCATGTCCTTCCATGTCTTCCTGACGGTCGGATGGTGGCAATTGGAAATCCTCTTGGATGGTCTGAACAACATTGTCTTCTTCGAGCATACGTTCAACATTCAACGTCTCTCTAAATTCATCACTTGTATACCCACATTCAATTAAATATCAAAAGGTTTCAGGTGGCCTTGATGTGCACCTACATTTTACTCCTTGATCAATGCCATGCAGTGCTCATTATTCTACTGATATGGAGACCGAAGGCCCCTCGAGGGAATTCTTTTGTCTTTCTTGATGTGGATTTGTAGGAAGAACTGTGGCATCCTCAACAACCGGAATTGGTTGAGTGTCCATAGAGCATCTTCAATTGGTCATGTCATTTATTTTCTTGTCTCTAATTTCTTAAAGGATTTTCATTGGGTATCCTCTTCCTTGCTGATTTTCTTGCTTGTTTGCGTGAGTTTCCCATCACCACAATGATAAATGATATATATGGTTTCCTTTTCTACCTCCTCAATGGCACTCTTCAATGGAAGACTACCCAAGCTTGGTTTCTTTCTTGCTCAATTGTGTCTAGATACTCAAGTTACGGGGAAGATTGGGAAGAATGTTTCCTTTGCTAGATCCTCAATTGCAAGAAAAACAATGGTGGATATGCTCTATGGTGCTCCTCAATGGGAAATTCCCCAAGCTTGGTTTGTTTCATGTGTTTCTTGCTCAATTGTGTCTACACACTCCACCACAATGACCAAGTTAATGTTTCCTTTTCTAGCTCCTCAATTGCAAGAAAAACAATGGTGGAGATGCTCTATGTTGCTTCTTGCTCAATTAATGGATTCTTTCCTGCTCAATTAATTCTTTATTTCTTGCTCCTCAATGTACACAATGCTCCAAGAAATACTTAGAAACTTGTGGTGGAGATGCTTGATGTCAAAAACAATTTTGTGTGATGATATGGTGAAGAAGAGAATGTTCATGCACTATATGTAACCTGAAATTGCGCACGGATTGTCAAACCCATGTGAAATGTGTTAGAGTGTTTATACTAAGAATAAACGCTCAGGCATTATTGTTAACTAAAACAGGGGCGCATTTTGGACACATAAAATGAGTGCATGTTTTACTCTAATAGAATTTTGGAGCATTTAAGAAGTTAGTTGCGCAACTAAGGGATCATTCAAGGTTTAGGGGGAATTAATAAGCACTCCCTTAGTCTTTGCACCTTGACACCCCCCCTCTCTTCAACCTAACTATATTTTTTTACAACTTAAGGGATGTGTGTGTGAGAAAAATATAGGTTAAGGGGTGTTAGTAACAAGGGGATACATGGGGATGTGTGTGTGTGTATGAGAGAGATAGGTTAGGGGGTGTTAGTGGTAATGGGAGACATAGGGATGTGTGTGTGTGTGTGTGTGTGTGTGTGTGTGTGTGTGTGTGTGTGTGTGTGTGTTATAGAGATAGGTTAGGGGGTGCTAGTGGTAAGGTCTGACATAGGGATTTGTGTGTGTGTGCCAAAGAGATAGGTTAGGGGGTGCTAGTGGTAAGGGGAGGCATAGGGATGTGTGTGTGTGTGTCAGAGAGATAGGTTAGGGGATGCTAGCGGTAAGGGGAGACATAGGGATTTGTGTGTGTGTGTGTTTGTTAGAGGGGAGACATAGGGATGTGTGTGTGTGTGTGTTTGTTATAGGGGAGACATAGGGATGTATGAGAGAGAGAGAGCGATATGAAGGGATGTGTTAGCAGTTTAGGAGTGGGAGTGGGGGGGGGGTAGATTAATGTGGGGGTGTCTAGGTGAATGTAGATGGGATATAATAGCGAGGTGGGGATTAGAGGTAGTTGGATTGGTTGGGGAGTGATATAAGGGAGCGGGTTGTTAGTGGTAAAGGGAGACCTGTGGATGTGTGTGGGGGTGTCTAGGCGTTGTAGGTTATAGTTTAGGGGGTGTTAGTGGTAAGGGGAAACATAGGGATGTGTGTGTGTGAGAGAGAGAAACAAAGATAGAGTGGAGGGGGGGTCCTTAGTGGGGTGGGGTGACCTGTGGATGTGTGTGTGAAAGAGAGCGAGAGGAAGATATGTGTTAGGAGTTTAGGAGTGGGGGTGGGGGTTAGATTAATGTGGGGGTGTCTAGGTGAATGTAGAGGCGAAGTAATAGGGGGGTGGGGGTTAGAGGTAGTTGGATTGGTTGGGGAGTGATATAAGGGAGGGGAGTGTTAGTGGTAAAGAGAGACCCATGGTTGTGACCTTTGGATGTGTGTGGGGGTGTTTAGGTGTTGTAGGTTATAGGTTAGAGGGTGTTAGTGGTAAGGGGAAACATAGGGATGTGTGTGTGTGAGAGAGAGAGAAACAAATATAGAATGGAGGGGGGGTCCTTAGTGGGGTTGGGTGACCTGTGGATGTGTGTGTGAGAGAGATCAA
>LPNX010950526.1:14174-24363 GCA_001517045.1 Pseudotsuga menziesii | reverse complement strand
AAATCCATATCCAAAGAGCCAAAATAGAACGACAAAGGAGACAATGTCTTGCAAATGTTGAACTTGATGATACACTTGATCATTATATTTGGAATGGGCCTGACACTGTGCAATATAGAGTCATTTTAGGTGACTGTGTAGACATTGAAAATCTTGTTCCTAAAAAGGAGTACGCACTAGTGATTGCAGATATCCCTCATGGATACAATATCCGAAACACTACTTATGATTGTGAGCCTTATACTTACCAATCATTCAGTAAAGTGGTTTCAGGATTTGTAGATGTCACAACATCACCACTATGGAGATTTGTTGTTTTCCATTCAGACACACAATTAGGGGGCTTGTTGACAGCCTTCAAGGGTAAAGGAAAAAAAAGGAAGCAACTTCATTGGTAATATATTTGCACTATATTATCAAAATTTTGAATTTATAAATCAATTATATTTATTGATAAGTTAATTAATTGTTTTATATTTTTGTTACAGGCAAAAGCCTAATTTTCATAGCTCAGGCGGCGATCCATTCCTGAGTGATGCTGAAAGCATACATGTTGCAACTTGGACACAGGAAGATGCTTATGAACCTCTTTTAATCAATGAAAAGAGAGGAGGAAAACATAGTCAGATATTGAGTTATAATGCCGTGGTAAAAAAATTAACATATGAAGAAAGGGATTTGAAAGGACTGACTGTAAACATTTATCAAAAGCCACAAGCATTGATTAATTATCTCATAGATACATTTTCAAGAGAAGGAGATTGGGTCTCAGATTTGTTCTCGGGTTTAGGTAAACTTTCTCATATTACATATGAAATAATATATCAAGTTTTATTGTATGTTTTATCCTTCATTATTTTATTGTTTTAAAGTATGCTTCTTTATGCTATTTCACTTAACTTTAATTTTGTTTTTGGTGATTAGGTACAACAATAGCATGCTCCTTACAGAAAGGAAGAAATTGCATATCGGTTGATAATGATCCACTCCAATGCAATTACATAAAACAAAGAATTAAGGCTATTCAAGTTCTTCCAGATGAACTGGAAGAAGTTGGTTTGAAGAAAGGAGAGTTTAGTGAAACACTTGTGGCAAAGATGTCAAGAGAGCCCCAACCCCCGTTAGGAGGGGTGTTTGGAAAGGAGCACTTTGGGGATCTTGCAGACATAGAAGACCCAATGGAAGAGGACATTGATGTCCCTGAGGAAATTCAAGCTCCAAAAAATTCCAATGTCGATGAAGAATTTGGCATGCATGATATTGTTGAATAGTTTCATGTTTTGAAGAAAATGTTAATTTTGACAATTTTTGACAATTTTTTTATCAGATATATTAGTAATGTTTTGACATTCAGACTTTATTTTAGAAATAAAATTTCTAAATATAATGTTTTTAATATGTTTTTTACAAATAGTTTGTATATTTTTTCTCGACTTTATGTGAGTCGTCACTTTTCGATAACTAATATGAAATATGATCATTTTTAGAGAAAAAATCTCTGAAAATTCATTGAAAATGGTTTTAAATGTCTTTATTTTCTAGAATTATTTACAATTTTGTCAATAAAAATGCCTTATTTTGTACATAAAAATGTCTTATTTTATAGAAAAAATCGTAAAATGTATATGTTTTTCATTATAAATTGCTTAAAAATGTATGTTATTTTGTTAAATTTCAAAAAACACACTTGAAAATAGAAATTAAAAATATTTTACAACAAAGATAATTCAAAGGCCCCAAAAAATGTCTGAAAATGAAAATGTGTGATACTGGCATCAACCATTTTTGAAACGGGGGTAAAAATAGCTACTAAAATTAGGAGAGAGAAAAACGAGAACTGTGTCGAGTTCTCGTTTCATAGTATAAGTGGTTTGAGGTAAACATGATCCCCAACACTGAACTCTCTATTCACCCTATGCTTATCTGCATAAATTTTCTGTCTGTCCTGGGTTGCTTTCAGATTCTGCCTGATATTTACAACCTCCTCCTCCATCTCCTTGAGAAATTATAGACCCGGCACAACCCTGTTCACTGGATTATTCCAAGTCGCTAGTGTCCTACACCTCCTACCATACAGATATTCATATTGACTCATCCCTAAGGATGCTTGTTGTCCATTGTTGTATGCAAATTATACCAAGTATAAATAATCTTCCCACTTGGTTGGTTTTTCCATCACATACATGCGAAGCATGTCTTCAAGCACCTGGTTAACTCTCTCTGTCTTCACATTAGTCTGAGGATGGTAGGAAGTTCTGAAATTCAACTTTGTACCCAAATATGCAAACAATCCCTTCCAAAAATTGGAAGTGAACTTGCCATCTCTGTTAGAGACTATTGCTTTAGGCAGTCCATGCAATTTGAAAATATCCTTCATGAAGATATTTGCAATGTCATAAGTCTTATGCATATACTTAACCGATATAAAATGTGATTCCTTTGTCAACTTATCCACCACAACCATGATGGAATCATGTTGTCTCCAAGTCATTTGCAATCCTGTAATAAAATCCATAAAGATAACTTCCCATTTCCATTCAGGAACTGGAAAAGGCTGCAACAAACCTATTGGGTGTTGATGCTCAACCTCCACCTGCTAACATTTCATGCACCTTGAAATATATTCAGCCATGTCCTTTCTCATTCGTGGCCAAAAGTACTGCTTTCTAGCTGTAGCAATTGTCTTCTGATATCCTGGGTGCCCAAAATATGGAGCTTGATGGATCTCACCCATAATAACGCTCCTCAAAACTGCTACATTTGGAATATAAATTCAGTTTTTATAAGTAAGGATTCCACCTTCTTCTAATTTCTATCTCTCATACTTATTTTCAAGGCTTTGCTGTTGCAATTTGTTCTTGACTTGTGCATACAATTCATCTTCAGCAACATGATTAACAATCTGTTTCCTCAACTCTGATTGGAAAATACTAAGAGGTGCCACATGCGTTTCCTGCACCTTCATGCTAAGTGCATTGGCTACCTTATTCTCTTTTCCTTCTATGTGTTTGATTTCAAAATCAAACTCACATAAAAACTTCAGCCATCTAGCTTTCCTAGCATTTAGAGTAGGATGATCAAACAAATACTTCAGACCACAATGGTCTGTCCTTAGCTCAAATCTTCTACCCATCAAGTAATGCCTCCACATCTTGAGAGCATGTAATATGGCTGCAAGTTCCATATCATGAGTGGCATAGTTCTTTTCGTTATCCTTTAACTTTCTTGACTCATAACATATTGCGTGGTTCTCTTGCATAAGAAATCCTCCAATTCCTTGACTGCATGCATCAGTACACACCACAAAATATTTCTCTAGGTCTGCAACTTTCAAGACTCGTGCACTTGTGAGAAGATTCTTCAATTGTTGGAATATTTCTTCACACCTCGATGTCCATTCAAACTTTATCCCCTTCCTTTGCAAAGAAGTGATGGCATGTGCAACCTTGGAGAATCCTTCAATGAATCTCCTGTAGTATCCTGTAAGTCCCATACAAGATCTTACATTAGAGGAAATTTCAACTCAAAATGGGCCTTTTAACTTTCATTCAAATCCCATGTCATCATGTGTTAGCCAATGAAATTGCTTTAAATTTGAAATACCGTATAGGTCTTAAACACTTTTTTAATATAAATTTGGGAATAGGTATCATAAAAAAACCACTTTTTTTGTTTGTATTTTCTACATATCTCCCCTTATTTTTACTAAAATTTCGATTGAGAGAGCTCGTTGGATGAGAAATTAAATTCCACATCCAATGAGTACCCACTCAGGATACTTTTGACGGACCCCGCTACCCCAAACACAAGAAATACCTGAAAAAACGTGATGATGATGTCATCATCTCATTTTTCCAGGTATTTCTTGTTTTTGGGGTAGCAGGGTCCATCAAAAGTATGTTGAGTGGGTACTCATTGTATGTGGAATTTAATTCCGCATCCAACGAGCTCTCCCGATCGAAATTTGAGTAAAAACACGGGGAGATATGTCAACAATACCGTAACAAAAAAGTAGTTTTTTTCTTTTCTTCCTCTAAAATTAATAGATATTATTTTATTATTTTAACTATTATTTTATTAATTTTTTTTAGGAGGCCCATTTTGAGTTGAAATTTCCTCTAATGCATCTGTCACATTTCTTGGAGTAGGCTGATTCATAATGGATTCAATATTGTCAGGGTCCACAGATATACCATCTTCTGAGATAATGTGACCCAAATACTGAATTCTATCTTTATATAAGTCATACTTGCTCAACTTTGCATACAACTGATGCTCCTTGAGTGATTGTAATGTCAATCTCAGATTCTCTTCATGCTCTTCCTCATTCTTAGAATAAATTAGAATGTCATCAAGGAAAACAAGAACAAATTTGTCCAAATACCTGCTGAAGATACTATTCATAAGGCACATAAATGTAGTTGGTGCATTTGTGAGACCAAATGGTACCACTACAAACTCATGATGTCCATACCTTGTTCTGAAGGTTGTCTTATGAATTTCTTCATCCTCGATTCTCACCTGATGGTAACCAAACCTCAAGTCAATCTTGGAAAATACCTTTTCTCCTCTCATTTGATCAAATAGGTCATCAATTCTAGAAAAATGATATTTTTTCTTCATAGTGACTTTGTTCAGTTGTCTGTAATGAATACACAATCTGAGTGTAGCATATTTCTTCTTCACAAATAGAACTGGTGCTCCCCAAGGAGACACACTCAACCTGATATTCTTCTTCTCCAACAACTCTTGCAACTAAATCTTCAGCACTAGCATTTCTAGTGTACTCATTCTGTAGGGTGTCTTGGACACTGGTTCCGCTCCTGGCACAAGCTCAATTATGAAATCAATGTCTCTCTTTCTAGGAAGCCCTGGAATATCATTAGGAAGAACATTCATGAATTCCTACAACACATGAAAGTCCTCCAACCTAGGAGTTTCACTCTCTGTTGCCTCCACAATATGGGTTGCATACAATTGGCAACCCTTCCTACAGAACTTCTTCAACTGCATTGCTGAAACTTGCCTCACATAAATCACCTTTGGAATGCCTCTTACAACTATTGGGTTCTCTTCTTCATGCATGCATTCAAAATTTTTATTATAGTAGTCGAGCTTTACCCTGTGAGCTTCTAACCAATCCATTCCAATGAGAACATCATAGGAACCAAGTGGTAGAACATTCAGATCTACACAAGTGATCAATCCATTCATCACCAATGGTATTTCTCTACCACTTCACTAACCTTTCTCTTGGTTCTAGTGGCTAGTTGAACTAACCACAATTTTCTATGCTTTACTTTATTAAAAGCACAAATCTCCACTACTCCATGAGCAATGTAAATGTGAGTAGAACCAGAGTCAATCAAAATAGAAACAAATTTCTCAACAATCTTACTTGCAAATTCAACCACAGTTTACTGGTGATCTTCCTGGCGGTCCTCCAGTGCTACATAGATCCTAGGGACGACCCTTGCTACTTGACCCACTGTTTCTTGCTCTTGAATGTTGTAAGCTAGCCTTGCATTCTCATTCTAAATTGGACAATACCTGTGCATGTGGGGTCCTCCACATTTCTAGCATTGGAGTGGTTCTTTGTTCTATTGTTTATCTCTTGGATTTTCTCCCTCCGCTCTAGCTAGATGCTTCTCAACTTGGGATGGCTTCTTCTGCTGATTCCTAAAGTTATTTGAAACCATTCTTCCTTTGTTCATACTTTTCATTTTTCTTGTCCTTCCATGTATTATGATAATCATGTTTTTCTTTGCTTTTCTCATAGCAATACTTAGCTTTTCTTATCGATTCTTCCATAGTTCTAGGTTCATAAAATTCAATTCTGTCTTTGTAAGACTGAGGAAATCCACTCAGAAAACACTGGATTTTTACTTTTTCATCTTTGAAGTACCTGACATACCTCAACAATTCCAAGAACCTATTTTCATACTCTTCCATGGTCTGTTGTCCCAATCTCAGCTCATGGAACTCTTTGATCTTATAATCATAGTACCTATCAGAGAGGTACTTCTACTTGAAATACTTCTGGAACTGTTTCCACACAATCTTCCTTTCATTAATTGTTTTCACTTTCCTGAAGTTCTCCCACCATATGGATTCTCTTCCATTCAAGTTGAATATGGCTACCCTAGCCTTCATATTTCCCGAGTAGTCTTGGACTTGGAAATTCTTCCTCATCCCAAGAAGTCAAGCTTCAACTTCTTGGCCATTCTTTATCTCACCATTGAAGGTAGGAGGCCTTGCCTTCTTAAATTCATCACGTGATCGCTTCTGGTATCACCCATTTCTCTTATTCTCATGAGAAAAAGAACTTGAACCACCAGTGTATCCTTCAGAGTCAGATGACCCACTAGGAGATCTATTTCTTCTTCTAATAGTTCTCTTACTTCCTTTTGGTCTCACTGTCTGGTCCCCAAGGTTCATCCGCATTTGAATGTATGTTAAACTTTGTAGCATGGTTGCATTCAACTGATTCTGCTCCTCCAGTGCCTTAACCAATATTTCATTATCTTCCCTGTGACTTTGCATCTCCACCCTTAGGCTTCTCATGGTGGCTACAAAATCTGTTGGATTATCTTGAAACCTCCTCCCATTAGACTCTGTCTCATCATTTCCAAATCAGACATTTTCCCCCATAGCATCTTCCTTGTATTCATTGGGGTCTTATGCATCATCACCCATGTCAGTTCTCATGGCTCATCCCAACTAACTTTACCGAACTGTGCTATCTAGAATGACACCCTTTGAGGGTGTCTATAATTCTGCAAAATCTGTTAATAAACAAAATTGTTAGCTGCATAATAAAATAAGAAGTAAAACCCATTTACCAACAAATCTGTTAACTGTTTAACTTGGCAAATCAAGGCCCAATGCTGCAACCCGCAGCTCTGATACCACACTGTCACGTGCCCTCCCATCCACTAGAGAGATAACGCGATCGTAACCGCTCGCTCTGATTGTTGCAGGAGCACCCAACTAGAATTTCAATCTATTCACTACTGTGTAAATTCTTTCACTACCCATTATCATGGAAATTGATCCTGTCAGTGATCCATTCAGCGATCTACAAAAAACAACTCAGAGGAGATCGAACGGCGGAAAAAGATCACGGCGAAAATAAACGGTCACAATTTGTTTCGCATCTAGGAACAGATCAACGGCTCAGAATCAACCCACAAGAATCAACGATGCAGAAAGCTTGAGTTTGTGGAATTGGGGAAATATGGAATTTTCGGTCCCGCATCCCACATTCTGCATCCCACATCTCGCATGCGGAATGGATTGTTTCAGAAATAATTAGTTGCGGAAATAAAGATTATGGATTTGTATCCCGCATGCAAAAAGGAGAGTTACGGAAGGAAAATCTACGGGGAACAGAATTTACAAAAGGACGTTTCCGCATCTCGCATCCCACATTCCACATCCTGCAAGTTGTGGAAATAAGAGTTGCGAAAGGAAATTCAACCTGTTAATAGAAGTCTTGGACAGATTTGATCATTCGGGCCATCTAAGTCCCATAACGTAATTTAGAAATGCATTGAAAGAAACATACACAGATGCATACAATTGCAATTATACAACGGAAGCAATTCATCAATTCAACACATTAAGCATGCTCATCATATTTCATTAAGTGATTACAAAAGCAAAGATTAGCATAGACAAGAATACTTATCTTGAAATAAGTTTGTCCCGCAACCAACTCTGTCGCTACAATGTTCCACCCAACCATAGGCTGGTGCGCTCATCAATATCTCAGCGACATTTCTACCCTCGAGCTGGGAATGATTCCCACAAGGAATAAGGAACACTAGTAGGCTCACAAATAGCCAAGGATACAACAAAACTCATCCAAGCCAACACAGTTGGGTTTATCAAGCTGCAACAAACAACTCAATTTAATGCTGGGTTTATCAAACCACACATCCAAGCCATCTCACTACTAGGTTTATCATACTACAGTCAGTCATGCCAACATTCACAATAAGGACCAGCCAAGCCAACTAACATATGGGTTTACCAAGATACAAAGGATCTGGAAAGCTTGAACTGCTAAGCTAGTGAGCTCAACCACCAAGCTATGCACACCTGCACTAGATCATGCTTAGCTCCTAAAACATCTACACACCCAACAAAAGGAAGCATCCCCTTCTCTGCTACATGGTCCCTCAGGCTATGCCTTCCATTCTAGTGTTGTTCAGGGTGTGCAAAGAAGAAAACCAACCTCTCTAGATCTATTTGTGAGGTTCCTTACTACACTAGGTTTATCAAGCTAGTTCAGACCCAATTCCACTCGAAACCCATTCAAACCAAGGAAAAAATGTGCACACACAACAAACCACAATGTCAACACAGCAAAATAGGCTTACACTCACTCTGTGACAGAGGATACCATTGCACAAAAACACTGAGGATGGTAACAATAGGCGAACAACCCAGAACACAGCACGGTTCTGCAAGCCGGATGAATGCACAATGCACATGAACGGAATGGAATAGAGAATGATCAGAAAAAATGCACCACAACATTTTGGTGAGAGACAAATGATGGACTAGGCATGCACAATGAGTAAAAAAAATTGAAAATGTGAAGGATGGATGATCAGAAACGTCCCGTCGCTCTCCAAAACGTGAGGGAAGATGAAAACATGAATGCATGAGGGAATGGGCATATGTTTTTGGGTGTTTCCTTTTGACACATGGATTTTCCCCAAAAGCTAAAGTTTAAACATTCCCCCTCCCTGTTCCTTAGGAAATCATGCCCCCATATCATTATTTGTTGCATTGACATAGATGGTTGTGGTATTTAAATTAAATTGCATATTTATATGATGTCTCAAATTGTAGTGTGCCCGGCTAGCACGATAACCATTTGCATCATTTTTAATTATCGATACATAAAATGCTAAATCGATGATGGGGCCTTGACCTTGAGTTCCTCACCATGATTAAATAACGATATTTACATCATATATATTTAATGCAAACGGGGTCAAACCTGGGGTGTTACAAGTTTCTGAAAAGAATGGAAGATGGAAGCAATAAATGCAAAAGGACACTCACGAGGACTTATTACAGACTGGTGTCCATAAATAATATGCCACTCGAGAGCTTTTTACGAAGCAATGATAAAAACTAAGCTAGAGGGCACATAAGCAAGTACCTTTAAATTATCTCTGATGGACGTATATGGACCCTTCCATGAAAAAATCATACTGGGAAACATTATACAACTCCGGAGCTCTGGATCACCCTAACCTAATTTTAGTAGGGGACTTAAACCTAACACTCACATCAAGAGAATTTTTGGGGAAGAATTCCCACACACATTCTCTTAGAAATTATTTTGGTACATTATTTGAACCAAAAAAACTCATTGATCTCCATCCTGTAAAGTTGGAACCAACATGGAGAAATAATCAAAGTGGGGAACAAGCAATATCAAAAAGGTTAGATCATTTTTTAGTAGCAGAAAGTATCTTCCAAGAGAATCTAGTTTTAAAAACAAATGTGGAAACATGAGGGCTCTCATACCATCGTCCAATCACATTAAAAATAAATATACCAGAAAAGAAGCCACCTTCCCCATTCAAATTCAACCCATCTTGGTTAGAATAAGAATAACACCGAGCTTTGGTCTTTGAAAACTGGAATCCATTAGGAAATCCAACCATTGCCACTTACATGTAACAGATGGTAGAAAAATTTACTAGAATTAAGGAAATCTCGAAAGAATGGGGACAAAAGCATAATTTCCGTTACCAAAAAGAATTAATTGAAACAAAGCAGAAGATTCAACAGATCTATAGCTCAAATAAATCAGGAATATTCACAAACGAAGAATTGAAGTCCTCAAAGGATAAAGAAATAAGAAGAATCAACCTTCTAGCTAAAGAAGAGCAGCTTTGGACTTTAAAAAGTAGGGCCCTATGGCTAGTAGAAGGAGATGGGTGATTTCATGAAGGTGGGTAACACTTTTTGGCCAAATTTGGTGATGAAAACCTGATTTTTTACTCATGTGCTAGATAGAAGCCCTCGAAATGCATATAGTCCATGTGAATTTTGACTTGCAGTAAAAAAACAAATTGTAGAATATTATGTTGGATTCCCAATGATATTTTTTTTAAAATATTTCGATGTCATTTAATGTGTGAAATTTCACATATAATGAACT
>LPNX010950526.1:0-13162 GCA_001517045.1 Pseudotsuga menziesii | reverse complement strand
ATATGAGCATGATCTACACAAAATGCATTGTGGTCTGCATATTTTTTTGTTAATTTATTTCGTAGTATACTATTATTTATTATTTTTCGAAAGTGACCACATTTGATTTCAGCATCATTTTTTACAAATGTGTGTCCATCCCAGCTTTTTTTTCATTGTTTTCAAAAATTGAAAAACCAAAGAAACCCTTTTAAAGAGGACGCGCTGATGTGTGGGCTGTGCATTTTTAAGAAATTTTTGGATGTGTATTTTTTAGCCTGTGGATTTTTTTTCAAGCTACTTCAAAGTTGTTTTCAGGTTTTCTAGGTGTAAGTTTTAGAACGAATTTAAAAAAAAAAACCATATGAATGCCAAAACGCATGCATGATACCTCAATGGATAGAGGTTTTAGTGATGAATCTATTGGTGTAAAATCCACTCAGTTATGTGCCATGGATTTTAGGGTTTACACCCCTAGAAGACATAGAGAAATATTGATTTTCCTGTAAGAGGGATAATTCTCTATTTTTCAGGTCCTTGATCGAGGTATGTAGCTCGATCAAGGTATTCAAATCTCTCGATTGAGGTTTTAACAGCAGCTCGGTCGAGGGTTTATTAAACCCTTGATCGAGTGTCTAATAAACCCTCTATCAAGCTACTGTTAAAACCTTGGTCGAGGCAATTCTGAAACCCTTGATAGGTATGTAGCTTGATTGAGGTCTTAAAACCTCGATCGATGTTTTGTTAAACCCTTGATCAAGATTCTACTAAACCCGCAATCGAGCGTTTGTTAAACCAATGATTGAGTTGTTAATAACTCAATCGAGGCTTTAAAAATTGCTCGATCGAGGTACATTTTTGTTTTTTTGCCGAAAGCGCCTTGCCAAAAGTGTAACCCATCTCCATGGATGCACCCAAATAAGAATAAAAAGTACTTCCATCGTTATTCCTCGCATAGAAAGAGCATAAATACCATTATGGAAATAGAGGATGCTCCATGGCACATAATTCAGAACTTTCAGGATAAAGAAAAGGAAATAGTAAACCATTTCAAATCTAGATTCACGGCTCCTTTGGGGTGTCCAATCTTAGAAATATTGGTGGTCCTAAATCTATTCCCATGAATAATCATAGAAGAAATGAAGGAGGACTTATTAGAATAAGTATCTGAGGAGGAATTGAACAAGGTAATACACTCTTTCTAGAAAGGGAAGAGCCCATGCTAGGATGGATTTACTTTGTATTTATTTCTAGGGTTTTATGATCTAATAAAACAAGATATTCTGAATGTGGTAAGAGATCCACAGAAGTCCAACAACAATAGAATGGAACCGTTATGTTATCAAGCTAGTAAATAGTTTCTTTCATCGAGAGGACGAGGAGATGGACAAGCTCATATGGACAAAAAATGGTAAAGATGGGAGTTTCTACGCAAAACTGGGATATGATGTTGCGATAGAAAGAAAGTAGGAAGATGATGAACACTAGTGGTGGATGAAGATTTGGAAGATCCCAAGACCACTAAAAAATTTTTTAACGCTATGGCTGGCACTAAGAAACAAACTCCTCGCATGGGAAATTATGATAAAGAGAGGTTTCTACGGGCCGAGAATGTGTTTGCTATGCAGATACGAAAATGAGATAGCATCTCATCTCTTCTTTTCATGTCCATATATAGGATCTGGATGGGAAAGGACCACAAAAAAACTTAGCTACACTTCCACCCCATTTATGGACCTTTCGATGGAACACATAATCAAAAATTGGTGGAACAACGAAAGGGTACATAACTAGGATGCCCTTCCTACACTCTTTGTTTTCACCATTTGGGAAACAAGGAATAAGGCGGTGTTTCGAAACACATGGACTCCATCAGAAATAATAGAGACAATTCTTATGCAGAATATCATGGTGCACCGGACAGAACAAATAAAAAACAAAGAGACTATTAACAAATCTAGAGAGCAACAAAAATTTTCCATTGGATTTGTTTGATGGGGTTAGTTAAGGAGAGCCACCACTAGGAGGATCTGGAAGAGTGATGTATCTCAATGAAATTTAGAAGATAAATAAATTTTTTTCCTCGGTCGAGCCTCAAACAACCAAGAAGAAATGTCAGCACTATGGGCAATACTAAGGATAGAAATGGACAAACAAATGAAAAATTTGCAGTTGTCCGGAAACTCTAAAATGGTCGTAGAATGGGCCATGGGCCACAGGGAGAATACAGATCAACACTCCACAACCTCAACACTTGTTGAGAACAATCAAGGAGATGATAGCTTCTTTTGAAACAATCTCCTTTAAACACATATACATGGAACTAAATACGGAAGCCGATAAGATTTCCAAAGTAGACCAGTAGAAACAATTTTAATGCTATGGCTAGCGCTAAGAAACAAACTCCTCACATGGGAAATTATGATAAAGAGAGGTTTCCACGGGTCGAGAATGTGTTTTCTATGTAGATCCAAAAATGAGATAGCATCTCATCTCTTGGCATCTAATGGAGAATCTGCGGTGAGAAAATTTGATGTCGACGTTTCGAACCAAGCGTGGTTCATCTTCAGGACAATCCGTCCATCAGCACCCATACAGTCATGTAGAATGTCATAAAATACACATGACAACCAGTACTGGAGAGAGTACAAACAAAGTCTGATCTTATGCAGACTTTTTCATCATTCCCGAGAACTCGGGTCAGCAATTTCCAAGTACTGGTGTCCGATCAAACATATATGCCATGGAAGATAAAAACTAGCTGAAAGTCACCAAAATACAGACAGTAAGTACATCCAATCAAATCAAGAACCCAAAAACTGTCAATAATAACAGCCATCAAAATAGAGAGAAAAATCCATCTCCGATGATCAAACCATCCATGGTTTCCGAGAAATGACCAATACCCAAATCCATATTCAGAGCCTTCTTGGAAAGACCATCAGCGAGAGTATTGTGTTCCCGGAATATATGATTGAAGGACATCGGTGGAGCCAATCGCAGCATAGAAATTATATCATCGCACGAGTGTTTCAGAGTAGGTAAGTCCAGGGCAGATATTCTATTAACCCATGAGATAATCACCAAAGAGTCAGCGAAAATCGTCTTAATGGGCAGACCCATCAAATGACAGACTCTGAGAACAGACCAAAGTGCCAAAAGCTCGGCCCGTGTATTGGTGCATTCCCCACATCCAACTGAAAAGCCATAGTAATGGTGATTTGACCTTACCAAGTAGGACTCTCTTCTCGAGCAAGTAGGAGTCAGGGGTGAGGACTCTGCCTCTTCAATCGAGGATTTATGCCTATGCCTCGGTTTTCGGACTTACATTGCGTTGGGTAAACCTAAGTTTTCGGATCCGAAGTGCAGATGCAAAGAATAATCAACCCTTACAAGTTACGACTCACGAAAGAAAGACATTTTGATTTGTATGATAGAGAGGCTTATCTTTAGCAATTTAAAGATTCTTTATCAAGATCTCGTCAGTTTTTGAACGATTAAAGATTCTTCAACAATTTCTCACAACTTTTTTAACGATTAAAGATTCTTCAACAATTTCTCATAAGTTTCTTCAACGACTGAAGTTCATATTTTTAACGATTTAAGATTCTTCAACAATTACTCATAAGTTTCTTCAACGATTTAAGCTCATATTTTTAATGGAAAATGAAAATGAAAATGAAAATTATTGGACACGCAATTGATTCTAATTTTCCAACTATAGAACAACACCGCTAGTGGCTTAGTTCATGCAGCAACTTTGTAAGTGTTCAGAGTAGTGATATTCTGCTTTGCGATGGATTTCAAGCGGGTGTTTGCCACTGCAGATATGCGAATTCTCGGCTATCTTACAGTGGTCATCGTATCTGCTTACGTGATTTATAGGCGACTTCGCCGCTCTGTGAAATTGCCGCCCGGTCCCCGTGCTTGGCCCATAATCGGGCACCTGCATCTCATGGGGAAACTGCCTCACAGGTCCCTGGATCGACTCTCAAAATCGTACGGTTCACTGATGTATATGAGACTGGGATCCGTGCCATGTGTGGTCGCCTCCACGGCTGAGATGGCCCAACAATTTCTCAAGACGAACGACCTCATCTTCGCTTCCCGTCCTCGGATGGCAGCCGGGAAATACACCGTCTACAACTACTCCGACATCACCTGGTCTCCTTACGGAGAGCTCTGGCGCCTCGGAAGGAAACTCTGCCTCATGGAGCTTTTCAGCGTAAAGCGACTTGAATCCTTCGAGTACATCAGAGTAGAAGAGGTGGCCCGGATGATGGGTTCCGTGTTCGATTCCTGCAGGCGGGGGCGTCCTGTAGAAATTCGGGGAGAGACGACTAATGTTAGCAATAACATAATTTCTCGGATGGTTTTGGGACGAAGGTACTTAGACGAAAAGGCGGGGAACAAGATAAAGCCGGCGGAATTCAGGGAGATGTGGGAGGAGCTGTTTGTGCTGAACGGGGTTTTAAATATCGGAGACTATATACCGTGGCTCGGCTGGCTGGATCTCCAGGGTTACGTCAGGCGTATGAAAAAGCTGAGCAAGCGGCTGAATGTTTTCCTGGAGGAAGTGTTGGAAGAGCACGAAACGCGAAGGGCGGGCGTGGAAAATTATGTCGCCAAGGATATGGTGGACGTTCTGCTGCAGCAGGCCGACGATCCCCAGCTGAAACTGAGTCGAACCAAAGTCAAAGCATTCACACAGGCATATATGCATTTACAACTTTTCTCGTCTCAATGCTCTTTTATGGCGATACAAATCTTTTGTAATTCTCTGAACCGTTTGAATTGTACTCTGTGTGCAGGACATCATAGCTGGCGGCACCGAGAGCTCTGCGACGCTCGTGGAATGGGCGTTGGCCGAGCTCCTGAAAAAACCGGAAACGTTCGAAAAGGCGACGGAAGAACTGAACAGAGCTGTGGGCAGAGAGCGGTGGGTGGAGGAGAAGGACATTCCTGGGCTGGAGTATCTTCAAGCGATCGTGAAGGAGATGATGAGGCTCCACCCGGTGGCTCCCTTGCTCGTCCCTCGTCTCTCCACGGAGCCCTGCAGCGTCTCCGGTTACGACATTCCTGCAGACACGAGGTTGTACGTTAACGTCTGGACTATTGCCCGGAATGGTGATTTTTGGGAGAAGCCCGACGAGTTCCGACCGGAGAGATTTCAAGGGAGCGCGTTGGACGTGAAGGGCAGAGATTACGATTTCCTGCCGTTCGGGAGCGGGAGGAGGATGTGCCCGGGGTATAGTCTGGGACTGAAAGTAGTTCATTTGGGTTTGGCCAATCTGATCCACGGATTCCACTGGCGGCTTCCTGATGGGCAGAACCCCGAGGACTTGGATATGGGCGAAACCTTTGGGTTGTCCACTCCTAAAACACATCCTCTTGTTGCAATGGCCCGCCCTCGCCTGCCTTCTCATCTCTACACTATCTTCGATTCCTCCGAGAGTCAGAGCTAATTATTTCTTTGAAACCAGGGAGGTCTTATACTACTATAATTAAATAATATAGCTCTCATGGTAATATGTATAAATAGGTCTGGCTGATATCGAACAGTTCTATTAAATGTTATTTGCAAACGCACTGTTTCTAGTAAATTTCTCGTGATTTCGATTGGTGGTATTAAAATACAAGTAAGTTAATGATACCATATGTCTAAATTCATTGTTTTTTTCAAGTGCTATCATTTATCATCACTTTATATTCATTGTTTTTTTAATGTCCATTCATTAATGAACGCATGTTCATGAAATTTTTTCTAAATTTTATATTCAATAAATTAAAGATTGAAAATATTGAGCTTATCCCTTCATCAGCAAAAATCCAAAATCCCCAATCCCCAAAGATACCTGCGCGTGTCATCTTATTGGCTTGCGATGTTCTTGCTTATCCAAGACACTTAGTTTTGAAGTAATAAATTAAAGATTAAGAATATTGAGCTTATCCCTTCATCAACAAAATCCCCAAGGATACCTGCCCTTATCCTCTTATTGGCTTGCGATGTTCTTGCTACACTTAGTTTTGAAGTTAGAAAATAATAGAATAGACATCTTTCCTCGCACATATAAAAAAGAATGTTTTGGAGTTGGAAAAGAGTATAGGAGTAGACATGTTTCCTTGCACATAAAAAAAATATGTTTTGGAGTTGGAAAAGAGTATAGGAGTAGATGTATGTTTTGTAGGCTTCATCTTGTTTTATTAATATTAATAATTATATATATTTATATATAAAGAGATACTATCTTAATCATATTAACAATTAGTTGAAAGAATATCTTAACTACACACTAAAAATAAGAAAGTTAGTTGGAGAGAATCTCTTACATCTATCTAACAACCTTTTAAACATTAACAATCAATGGTTGGCATAGAGAACCATATCTACCTCAAAATGACCAAATACAATTTAATAAATCATGAACCTCTCATATGATAAGAATAGCAAATAAGAAATAAGACAAGTAGGAGTTAATATTTTCAACACTGCCCCTTCATGAATACTACATGTCTCAACCTTTGTGAAGTAAGGTCTCCATCAACATATTTCACCAGCAACACATGCTCTTCTAGATATTGAAGGAGCTCATCATGAACACATTCTCTATTTGGTCTAACCTAGAAATCACATCTACACCTCAATCATGTAGATATCACCAAACTATCAACATCCATATAAATAAACAACAGTCCACGAGAATACATGTATAGGTACTCAACCTTGTAACTGTCAGTTTAATAGGATTTCCATCTAATATATGGTTCATTTAACTCATTGATAAACTCCTCTTGAATATGCAATAATTCCTTTAGCAATTTTCAAGAGCTAACTAATGTATCTATTGCATTCAACCTTCGTTGACACCTATCTTTGAAGCATTCCCTTGTTCCAACATAAAAAAATAGGTTCCTGGTCTCATTGTCACCAAGAGTGCACAACCATCATATGGTCCACTCACAAAGCACCCAACCAACACATATCTTACTCCATGTATAGTTGAACAACTCCCCCCTTCATGTACATAGAATAGTTTCTCAATTTAGGGAATCAACTCAACTATGACATATGGATGTGCATCCACTCCATTTGTACTAAAGCAAGATTGAACAATTGGTTCAACTTATGTCATAGACAGTGTGTTTGGATCTTTCCAGGATTCATCAAGTACTCACTATCATATAATATCCCAATAATTCTTCTTTGGTAAAAGAGTTGGTCTTTATATGGCGATCATACCATGCTTTCTATCTTTCTTTCTCTACATATTGATGAAAATAAACCATAAACCTAGATTATTCCAACTCCATCAACTCTAATAGGCAGTTGACTCTTCAATCATCATGTGTGTAGCATGTGCAATATAAAGACTAGGAATATACCAAACTCTACAGAAATTACAGCTTCTCAACCATATACCAACTGAAATGGGGTCTACTTGTGTAACTTATTGGTGGTTGTCCTATATGATGGTTCAACTTATGTGCTCAAGCACAAGGATACCTATCGAAATTTCATAGTAAGATAAACTCACTTATTCTTCACAGATACCACTTACCTATCATATTTCGACACATCATGACTTGGCCTCTTGATTATCATCTCTAACACGTCAAGACATATTTCAATGGGATCAGACAAACCAAGCAAGCTGTTATCTTAGAGACACCAAAAAAGCTATCCATTGTGGCTTAAACAAACTAAGCACTCCAATGTAATATTAGATGTACACCAGGAAATCTATCCATTAGGAACACAACCAAGAACACTCATTGAGACACACATAATGACAAATCCATTCATTGTAGTCCATTTACCATTCCCACCACACAGAAAAAAAAGACCAACATAATTGTGCATATCGTAGCTTCCCGCGACACATGTAGAAGCACACCATCCAAATAAACCCAATTTCTTTTGTTTTGCTACAATTTTGATTATTCTCCTCGTTAATTTCAATTCCAGAATCAAGGCTTGGATCTCAACCATATGAACAACTCGATAACGAACATTCCAACTCATCTCTTAGCAATTCTGGTCACAGTCCCTATTTCACAAGAATAATACCTTATGTTGTCTTTCTGCAATTAATGAATTGACTATTTCTAATGTAGCCACCTGATCCCTCACATAGTGGTTCACCTCCCCATAATGTAGAAATGTAGAAAGTGCTTCCAGATCCCCATATGGCTCCACACTGATCTCTTTTTGGAATGATTAACACATTTCACCTTCTCATATTTCATTAATTTGCATCATATAGCTTTTGCCTCTACAAGATGGTAACATATGCAATAAATTCTTGATGCCAAATTATAAGGCCTGTGTATCTAACCTTTCCTATCTATATCTTATTTCTAAAGAACCAAGTCTTTCTCAAATGTGAGCATTAGTTGTAACTCGATATTTTTGTTGATAAAATTATGCCTCGTCATCACTATCGCGGTAGTCTTTCCCAAATCTAACGATCTACAAAAATCATTAAAAAAATATATGTCAAAGATGTTGCACTCTCTCTTTCCTTAGATCCATGAAACCACATTTATTCACCCATGTGGTTCCTTATATATCCCTTTTGAAATACAGATACTTTGTAATCCAGATAGTATGATCTACAATCCATGTTGAATCCTAATATTGACATTGCAACAATGCACCATAATCTAAAGATTTGAGTCAATTTTGGTGATGCAACCATTGATGACTTTGTTAAGATTTAGCACTAGGGTTATCCTCATCAAATTGGTCATATATTTTGTGATTCTAGTGTCATCCTTCACCATTTCTTGTGCTCTATTACAATTCTTTAGATCAAATCTTGTCGCTTGGTTCTACTCCAAATCAATTTACTACTCTTTCTTGCAATGTCTTATTCGTGATTACATCACAAAATAATATCTAACACATATAGTAGGGTTATTATTTTGATATGTGCCTTAGGGATAGCATGCATAGATAGGATTCACTCTAGTTATTTGTATTCACCAATTCTAAAGTTATAGATATGACAAAATTCCTCTTCTTACACAAGTAAACAAAGGGGGGCCATGTTTTTCCCTTTGCATTTTCCCCTCTACACATAGACCATGATATCATAGTTCTTTTTCCTCCATCCTTCACCTACCGTTGAATCTTCTCCTTCACGACACTCAATAGAATTCCTAAGTAGCATAATTCTTAGATAACAGGGATTAAACTCCATAGCAAACAATATACATGCAACAATTCTTTATCTTACTATATCTTCTACTCCTACAAGGATAAATAATCGAAATATCCCTCTCATCTTGTTGGGCACTCTTGTGAGGGACTCAATCCTAGATGACTTATGATACGATGATACAGTTTTGGAGATTAGACATGTTTCCCTAGACAAACAAAAATTACATGCTTGGGTGTTCTTAGTATTCTATTAACGTTAGCAATGATACATATTTTTACATCAAGATAGAGATACCATCTTAATCATGCTAACAACTAGCTCAGAACATATCTCAACCTCACAATAAAAATAGGAGAATTAGTCAGAGAGAATCTTTCTCACACCCAACTATCTAACAACCTCCTAAATATTATAAATCAATCACTCAAATAGAGAATAATATCTACTTCAATAACAAATTGAGAACCCCTCATATGATAAGAATTACAAATAATTAAAACTTGATAAAATCCCTTGAGGTGCAAACCATTTTTAGAGTGCAAAATTTGTACCTTAAGGGATTCAATCCCTCTCAATGCTCTGAGTTAAGATGGATCTATACTAGTGCAAAAAGTAGCAATTGTAATTTCATTCTCAAGGAATGTTTATTCTGTGATCATCTCTAATTATACACATACTGAATCCAGAAAGATCAACACCATGTTCACGTACCCTGGAAACATCTAAACTCATAATGCTTATTCCAACAATTATAATTATCTAAAAATGAATGAAAATGAATTCACAAGAGTAACTCAAAAAATATTGTACAAAAGAAGACATCACAAACATCATCACAAGTTTAAAATTATGATAAGTTATGGCCTTACAATATTTGAATATTACTACCCCGAAGTAACATAAGATTGAAAAAATAATTCCATCATTAAATCTCATCTTAAAAAAATCCCTCGGTGCAAATATTTCCTTTTAAGGCCAATCCTAAAAAATGCATGTTTTTAAATTGTTGACTTTTAAAATAAAATTTTAACATTTTAAATCAGTTGTTGTTGTTATTAGGGTTACTATCCCAGCATTTCATGAATTGTGGAAGAAAATTTGAACTTTGCACCATGTGGCCATTATTTGCATAATTATGTATGAGAGACAAAAACTCAAATGCATGTAAAATAATTTAATTTTTTGAAAGAAAATTACACAATATGTCGATATTCTTTTTAAAGCTTGAAGTATATAAGTTTTAAGTTTACGATAAACAAAGGTTTAAATGATTTTATCTAAATTTATAATGTTATACAAATATGCAAGTTTTTTTTATAGACTAGCATAAATAGGAAATGAGAAATAATAGCTTATAAGACTATAAATTAATCTCATTGTTGTGAGAATAGTTTATTTATATTTTATTATAAATTTATAACTTATAACTCATTAGTGGAATTCATGTTGACCAATCACTAACCCCTAACCTTATCAATGGAATGAATACATCGAATGGGTTCAACATAGCATATAATCTTTCCAAGTAATATAGGTTTCATGCCCTTCAAACTCAAGCTATCATTGTTCACCTCTTGTAGTTCATAGAGACTTGTTATGTTGGTTCCTTGAATAATCATTGAAATCTATGTCGAATTTGAATAGAAGTTCAACAAACCTAAATTGGGGATTTCAAAATCACTTGCATTCGAACCCCAAGCTTTAAATCTAACTAACCTTGTGACATAGCTTGTCTGTGATTACACATTTTTCAAATATAAGGTACACTAAACTTGGAGGTTGGATCAAGAAACATGTTAATCACCTAGTTAAGTTGTCGATGTTGAAACTCAATGGAGATTGAGAATAAAATGTCAATATTAGTGAAGAGGATAAGAGACATGATATGAAAATATTGAAGACTAACATGTCCACCTGATTTATTAGCTATCTTATCACACATAGTATCAACTTCACTTGCAAGCCAAGGATTTTGCAAGAGGTATTAACTAGTAAGGATCTCAGAATTGGTTGGGTACCTTAGAGAAGGAGATCAAGTTGTTTATTGAGATTGAGTCGTACTTAACATGTGGAGAAAGTTCCTGTTGGATTGAAGGTGGTTGCATGTAAATGTATCTTTGACAAGAATGATATGCCACACAACTCTCAAAAAGTATAAGTAATTTGTAACTAAAGGACACTGTAAAGTTGATGGAGTAAATAACAAGGAAACATTTTCCCTTGTTGTAAAAAATAGATTTTCCTTAAAAGTATTATTGGCATCGGCATTATCATGTGATTTTGAAGTTCAGAAAATGAACAGCAAGATTGTGTTTCTACATCGAGAGATGGAAGAAGAAATATGTATAAAATATCCTAAAGAGTTCAAGGTTGTTTGGAAGACAAGAGGCCATTTTTAAACTACAGGATTCACATGGATTAAAAAAATGACCAACATAGCATTAAAAAATATGAACAATTTATTGAAAAGAAATGATTTTGAACGAGCTTTACAGAGCATTACATATACTTTCAGTTAAGTGATGGGAACATGTTAAAATGGTTTTTGTATATGTTAGGGACACCTTGATTATTATTGACGACAAGGAAATGGTTACATTTTTATATTAAGTGATGGCCTCATGTTAAAATGATTTCTCTATATGTTAGGGACATCTTGATGATTAATGATGACAAGTCAATGGCCCCATTGACAAACAATTGATTGTTAACTCCATTGAGACAAACTTGGATCTTGCGTTTGTGCATTACTTGGGAATTGAGATTTGGTAAGATAGGAGGAAGAAAAACATTTTGATTGCAAAGAACATTATTGTATTCTAAAAGTACTAGCCTGGAATTATCATAGTTTGTGAACAATGAGAAAAATGGGATGAAGAAATTTTTTGTATCACATTGGAATCGATGTTTTGATGTATAAAATCTTTGTAGTGAACTCAACATTGCATCAATAACTTTTATGTGATCAATATATTCATGGTTGACCACGGTCAATACCATTGGGATCTTATGAGAGAATTTTGAACTATATATAAGGAAAAAATTATTATAACATTTGTTATGTAAGTAAATTGCTAAAAACAAATTTGTGCAAGATTAATTATTTTCTTAATCCTTGGTATAAATTGAAATTAAGTAATTTGAATAGAACGTCATTATGTAAACCCTAATTGTCATTATGTAAACCCTGTATCTCTGATTCTTTATTGTTATTCTTTACTGTTAACCAAAATCAGTAAACCCTAATTGTTATTCTTTACTGTTAACCAAAATCAGTAAACCCTAATTTACCTTCTTTTGCAACAATGGCGACTACGCTTTCGTTTATGTCCTCCAAAACCCTTCAATATACCCACAGATAAAACTACTTTTGCTTTCTGACTTTGAAAAATGCAATGAAATTTGAAAATAAAAATCATCTTACCCTCCACCACTCCATGGATCTCGCAATCCATTAAAAAATATTATGTTGCTCGCAAAATTCTTAAGAACCCTCTTAATGTGCTGCACAAAAAATGATTTAAATCAGTATGTTATCAGAGGCGATCTCTCTTTCTATATGTCATTGTTTTGTATGGAAGGAAAATTGCAGAGTTGCAGAAAGTTACATGTCCACCGTATTGAGTGGTTATCCAATGGCGTCTAGGTTGAACTCCATAGCCTTTTTCACAAGAATTCACAAACCCCTCGTAGTCGAATGTCGAATTAGGAAACATGCTTTTCTCTGGATCGTCAGCCATCGGCATTACCATTTCTGTACAAGCCTGCAGCACAATGGATGAATTATTTTTAAGATTGTGTCCAGCCCATTTGAGATTCCATTGAACCTGGAAACTATGGATGCCATTAATATTGCTAGAAATTTAACTAATTTCATACAACCATCTATACAGTTACTAAGGATTTTGCCCAAAAATAATAATAATAACCAGTGAACAATATTCAACCTGAAATGACCAGCCAGACTCTCCATGCGGATCACTCGAGTTCAAATCAAAGCAAGAACTGCTCCCAGTGTA
>LPNX010950522.1:458365-488695 GCA_001517045.1 Pseudotsuga menziesii | reverse complement strand
ATAATTTGTGTATACACGGCCACCAATTCTATCCCTTGAATCCAACAAAGTCACCTAAAAATAGTAAAAAAAATCATTTACACATGCAAATACATAATAGAAAGTTCAATTATTATCTAATTGTGAAAGACAACTATGATTTTCAAAATAACTATTAAGGTTAGGCTTCCTTGCCCTTAGGGTGATTTATGCATCTACCTTCTTATTTTTACAGAAAAAATTGAGCTCACACAAAAAACTGTCATTTCATTTAGGAGCACCATATTCGAAAACATGATTATGTAAAGTTTAGACAAGTCTATCAAACATCCAATGTAGAGAGAAGAACAAACTTTTAGACTCATATTATAATAGAGCATTGTGAAGAGCATTGGTAGATGCCATCCCAACAAATCCACCACCTATCACAATTACTGAGGGAGCAGAAGAGCGTAGCTTTCTGCTAGAAGCATAAACATCTGCAGAAAAAATTAACCATGGAGTCAGCAGTTCATTTAATGAAGGTCATTACAGTGCAGCATAAAGGCAGGGTTTCACAAGGTAGATGAAAATCAGAAGATTCATTGGTATAAAATTGTATAGATCGTTTGTTGCAAATTTTTTTGGTGAAACAGAGCATTGAATTAGTTTCTTGTGTTGTAGTCTGAAGAAGCTCATGAAAAATTCAACTGCCCTTCATGGATTGACACTTACCGTAATTTAATTTTGAAGCAATCCACTTAACCTTGACAAAACAAATTGAACTGAACTTACTTTTAGAAAAATTAAGAAATCCCACAACCATTCCTCATTGGAAAACATTTGAAGCCTGAAAGGTGTAGTGAAAAGTTAAATAGGTTTTGCAGTAACTCTATTAAGATAGCCTTCTGTGTGAGATCTCATAAATAACGGTTTGCACACAATTAAAGAAAGGAGAGAACCTCAAAACAAGAAACAGAAAGTTAAGAGACTTTTCTATCAAACTTTACTAAATATAAACATAATGATAATTTGGCAGATTATTAACATGTCTCTCTTGTTGACTAGATATATAAAACCTAGAATGAAAGGATACCTAGCTCAACTCATTTCTTAACACAAGGTGAAGAGAAGCTAATGTTCAAACTTCATACAAAATGATATCTCTTGTAATAAAGGAGTCCCATACCAGGCCAGACCAAAACAACACCTAGGTATAGGAAATACAACTATATGCCATGGCTCATGACATTTATAACTGCCATTGGCCTCCTAGGAAAATGCAATGTATTACAAAGGAAAACTGCTAATGTCCCACCTCCTTTATTTTAGCCCAATTATTGTGGTGGACGTGTGTCATCATAACTTGATGGGAACTACATTAGTATTTAAAACAGATATTTCTGAATTAAAGAAGTTATTAATTAGAGACAGGGATCTACGTGGTTAGATGTTTTCTTCATCCCATTTGTGTCCAACACTTGATCCTTGTAAATTAAACTCTTCACAAGCTCAGCTCTGATTTCAAATTTGCTTTGTGTCTTATCTGTTAAGTACATAAAATATTCAACACTTTCCTCATCTAAAGAATCCTCCTCACTGCTACTACTCTTTGTTTGAAGCTTCTTTGCCAAATTAGGATTTTTCCTTCTTGGAAGTTTGACTTGACTAGGAAAAATGCCACAATGAGATTCTAATTCTAACATGAAATAACTCATCAAAATATTATTGAAAGGGCCCATCAACAACATTATTTCACAAATCAAACTTTTTGAAAGAATAATAGAATAGAATTACATTGGCAGAATTCTTGCTCGTATGAAAAAGTCTCCACAAGTATACTTTGTATATATCAATTGAGTTAATGAGTTTCAGAACTCCAGCATAACTCCATATATGATACTATATAGGTAAGTTTACACAGGGTGCATATCAGATTCCTCAATCTGTTGCACTTTGTTGCCAGAAATATCAGTGATGAATCAGTCACTTTTGAACATCCACTTATATTTATTTTTCAAGTTGATTACAACCAAGCGCAATAGCATTAGTAGATATTCCTGTCAGCTAGGTACTGTTCCAATGGTCTAGAGCATGCAAATCATGACATTACTTTGCAACCATTTCCACTGCTTTATCATCGATTTGATGTTGGTTCTGGAGTAGATTAAGGGACTGCAAGTGAGTGAATTTAGGAGCAATTGATAGAATTTAGTTTTCTCATACTCGACTTACACCTGCATTGCAAAAATTATAGTTCTCTCTGATCAAGAACATTCAAGGAAATGCTAGCTACCACAAAACCAGACATGCAAAGAGAAAAGATAATTTAAAAAAACAAAAGACCGATAGAAAAGAAATTTGGTCAGAGTAGGAGTCCATCTCCAAGTCATAAAAGATGGAGAAAGAGGAGTTACAATGATTCTCCTAGAAGAAAGAACAGGTGGAGCGTCTCCCGTACGTATGATCACAACCTGGAACTGATGTACCTGTGTTTAAATTGTTTATATGTATGAGTCATTTTAATAGCACAAAGTGATATTGACCAAACTACCACCTTTTCAATTTAGCAATCTATTTATCACTGCATTTAAATCTCTTTCTTTTACAAATTCAGCTGCTGATTTTTTATCTTTAATTGTTTAATACTATTATTTGGATGTTTCAATCGGTCTCCAAAGAAACGTAGGAGTAGAAGTAGGACACATGTCCATGCTTTTAGGTGGGGCAGTGATGCAAGGGGTGAAATAATTAATAGGGGAAGAGGGACACCACTAGTGTGTAATGATTTTTCACAAGGCAGGTTCCAAAGAGAAGCATATTGTAGATTTCTTCATTGGGAACCATCTGGTGACAGTCGAAATAGATGGGTTGGTTGTGGAAGGGGTAGGGAAAGGATGGATAATGAAGAAGATGTGGAAAAATATATGGTTGGAAAGGAAATTTTTATGTCTGGTAAGTTGGACAAACCCAGGAGTATTTCACCAGACAAATTCCTTAATGAGCATGAAAACCATTATTATGGGGAGTGGAGGAACCATGAGTCTTATGGATACAATGATCGGTATGCTACTCCATGCTTTGATTTTTCCAAAGGCAGGTGTTATAGAGGATCATCTTGCAGGTATCTTCATTCAGAGAATGATGACATTGTTGGTAGATGGTCCAGTGCTGGAAAAGGCAAAGAAAGGACAGAAAACAGGCAAGATATAACACAACCCTTTTGTGGAAATGATGGTTTTGGTGTTGTATAGGTTGATAAGACAAGGAACATTTCACCACATAGACTACATAACCAACATTATAGGAACAATTCCAGAGAGAAAAGGATCCATGACTTACACAGAGGTAATGGTAGGTCAGTTCCAACATGTATGTTTTTTGCAAGAGGGTGTTGCTGAAACAAATCATCTTGCAAATTCCTACATCTTGATGCCATGGGTAACAGTGGTAGTGGAAGAGGTAGATAAATACCTAAGAGCAGGTCTGATATACCAAAACCTTTTGGTCACAAGGGAAGTTCTGTTGTAGGAGAGATAGACAAGAATAAAAACCTTTTTCTAGAAAGGACTTCCTATGGCCATGATAGACGGGATCCATTTAAGGGAAATAGGCAAGAGACAGATAAACATAATTATTTATCTACAAATCCTATTGTAAAGACACAATTTTCAACTTAAGGTAGAGAAAAAATGCAAAGTCACAGAGGATGTTTATGCCCTCTATGGGTATACAATGTCTAATTTATGTAGGGCAGTAGTTTCAAGTTTTCTACCATCATGATGTGACACTAGTATTTATCCAACTCTTATTAAGGAGGAAGGGAAAGGATGGCTCCTCATTAATCCCACCCATCCACATTAGATCATTCACCTGGATTGGGATGCTCCACCAAGATAGTAAGAAGAAGGAATGTTGCCCCTGGCGCTTACCTCTGAATAGTGATGATCATCATTTCACCTATATTTTTTATCGGCTCAAATAGCTAAAGTTTAGTACAAAGAGAAAGGAATGCTACTCTACCCTACTTGATATGACGAGATACATCCATGGTGATTTTCCTCCTCCTTATTATCATTTCTTTTTGTTGAAGGAAGAATGGAGGTAGGCCCTTATTTGCTTACTCAAAAATTATGGATGTTGGATTATTTTATTAATAATTCTGGTAATTAGAAGTATCATTTTAGGAACAACTATTTCTTCTACCTTATTATTCACTTACTCTTAGAAGTACCTCTTTCTTTCTAATAATGGGAATCCTCGATATTGCAGCCTGGATTTGATTTGATCGATGCCCGTGGCCTTCTTCTTAGGTCCCTGTACATGAGCCTTAAGAGACAAGATTATTCTAGTCTAATTGAAATCGTACGGTTCCTCAACAAATTAATTGACCCCTCTATTTCCTGTATGATCCAACCACCAAGCTTATATTTCATGGTTTTATTCATTATTACTCAACCCGAGTAAGCGCTCCAAGCTCATGGGGAAAGGTGTTTTCAATCATTCCTCATCAAGGGGGCAAGGGTCTTTGCTTTTTAGCTGCTGTATTATCTAGGCGAATATGAAAATTATCAATGTGTCAATCTGTATTTTCTGTGTTGTTGTATGTGTAGTTTTGGTCGTAGTCGCAGCCCTTGCTCATAGGCAGGTTGCGGCTTGAATAGAAAGTGGGAAAGCATATTTACTGCTGAATGTGGGCTTTCGTTGGTGATATGGCATGTTTCCAGTGGGAACAATTATCCTGTCATTATATAGTTCATTTTGTCTGCTGGCATTATATATGTTAAAATGCTCTATTAGCAGTCTTATTAGTGGTCTTAGTGTTGTTAGTGTCTGGTCTTATGAGTATATATCTTAAGTCTTATTTATGTTACCTCTCCTCCCTCTCTACTCTAGTTGAATAGAAATGGTGTCCAGTCCTATTAGCATTCTAGATCAAGTTGTCTAACCCACACTAACTCACATAGGGATTCACAGAGTAGCATAGTAAAGATTTATGGTCCCCTTTCGTTTATCCCCTGTCCAGTTAATTGCTTACGTTTATGGCTCCCCACTCCTCAATTTGTATGATGTATCTTTATTAGCTTAGACACCTTGTTATTTTCTTTCTTTCTAACCTATCAACGCCTACGCTCTTTACTGTCTTCACACAATATCAACATTGGTGAACTGCTTCCTAAATCCAACTATCACCACATACCCTAATTGGAGGCAGGCACTGGTTTATCCTACTTGAATAATTCCAGTTAGACATATACCCTTCATTGGATGGATCATTGCAACAAATGCCTTCTTTAATTTAGTAACTAAATCCATAACTTCAAAAATCAGATGATGGGGTGGGGGTTAGCATTTAGAACATTGTTATTTACTTTCTATCTCTACTTTTGAATGGAAGTGAAGTGGGTTTCTCAGGAAGGAACAACCATGGGTGGGAGCCTCAAAACCCCGCCTTAGGAACTACTAAAAGATAGAAGTGTTAAGGGGTTAGGTACTTTTCACTCGACTAGTTCTTTTAGATGCCTGCATTATTTATGAATGTTAATTTGAGCGACCTAGAATGACTACCTATCCCCTTTTTACTTTGCATATTATCGGCTTAATTAACTTCAATTTGGACATATTTTTGGCTTGGGTACGCACTTTTAGCTAGGCCATTCATATGAAATTTAGAATCCTACATACAACGTTACCTTTATGTTCCACAGCCAAACCAACCAACAACCTGGCCTAGCACGTTTTTTATAATGGCTCACTTACCTTTACTTTGAGTTAGCACTGTACAATCATTCGACGCCACTTACTTGAGGAACCTTAGGAGGTAAGTAATCATTTTAAACATTCATTCATATGACCTTTTAGCTCCCAATATTTAAGAAGTTTACCTACTGCTACCAACTCACCACCTGGCGTATTAAAAACCTTTAGAGATCAGATACATTACCTGAACTTAGAGCTTTGCATGGGCTTTAACATTACCAGCTATCCTGGAATAAAACATACTTAATACATCTCTTGGGCACCACATATCACCTTCTAGTCACCGCTATTACCTATTTCTCCCAGAGGAGCCACCAATACAATTTGTCAACTTGAATCCACTGCCTAGGAATAGACCTATTTTCCTCTCACATAAATGTATGTTATCCACCTTTTATTTACCCACCTGAATCACTAGATCTGTTATACCTGGTACCACTTTAATTAATTGCTTCTTGGCTACTTATTATACCTTCTCTTTTAGGGACGAGATTGAACCGGCCAATCTTCCCTTTCCTATAGCTAGACCCAAACACATAGAACCTTCACGTAGTAAACTCTTATCCACATAGGTTTAGTATTAGATTTTATATACATAATTCTTGGAATCACATCTGCTTACAGGGAAGATACTGGTACCACTAGGAACTTATGTTCCTGTTGAGGAACCAATACAATATGATTAATCAATTTGAACCCACTGACTAGGAATAGACCTACTTTCCCCGATTTTCATTTAGTGCCTGTTGCTACCCACTTGAATACCTAGCACCATCCCGAGACCACTTAAGGAATCACCTTAGTATGTTGGAGGGATACTTTCCCTCTCAGAACTAGATCTTACCCTTGACTTTAGGGCTGAAATCCTAGGAGAGGGAGATACATATGGTCACCCATAACCCATAATCCCGTAGCCAAAAATCTGGTGTATGTTATTTTATTTTAGAAAGGAGATGGCATACCACATTAGGCTTGTTAGGTTCTTTAAAATCCTCCTTCCTTGGCCTTGTTGGAGCATGGAGGGGTGAGCATGCTCTAAATATTATATTCTATTTGGAACTAAACTACGTAATTGGAATTTCAAATAGCGGAGGGCAGGAATCGTTTATTAGGTAATACTACTAAACTACCCACTACTTGTCATACCACTCTACCTTTGGAAATATAACATCCCACCACGTGTACGTGTAATACCACCACTATATATGTAGACCTTTACTGATATCGACCTTTCTATATATACCTTTCCGTGACCAATCAATCCATGATCAAGCAATAGTTGTTTTCCATATAGACCTACCTTTTCTGATGGGGCAACGTTTTCCGATACCATGTTGTCCCAAATATATATCCTGCTACGTGTATCATACTCCAATCCCATGGTTTCCAAATATATATATCCCACTACTGTTAGAACACTATATATATCTATACATATATTTCCTAACTGAGCAATGCAATCCCAGGGTTTCCCTAATTTCCCTAATTTATATTGGAATAAAGCAAAAATATATTTTTATTCGGGGAGGGCATCTTGGAAATGGGAACCTTATGTTATCACTAAAAGTCGGTAGATATAGGTCACTGAAATCATTATCACTAAAGTAATATATATATATATGGGTATATAGGTCAATGAAATCTCAATGGAATTCTTTCACATATCCTCCAGCAGTCAGGTAAGCAAGGGTAGGTCCAAGAAAACAAGGGTATATCCATCCAACCAACCAAGGGTATACCCTCTAGCAAGTACCAATAGATTGACAGATAAGCATAATTATTCACCTATAAATCATGTTGTAAAGAAACAATTTTCAACTTCAGATATAGAAAAAATGCAGAGTCACAGAGAATATTTATGGTCACAGACCTTGTCAACAGAAATCCCCTCTCAGACCAATCGCAGGGAAAATGTTGGCGGTGATATCATGCTAAGAGATTTACCTTCCCAGTCATTATCATGGGAAAAATTTGATGCACCACCTTCAAAATTCCCAATCGGTCCATCTGAAATAGACAAAATTGATCCTCACAACCCTGGGGAAGGTCTACCTGAACAGCCTTTGCAAATTCAGGATTTGCAATTTCAAACAAAAAACTTGCATTCAAAAAATGTTTTGAATTCAACACCATTTTAGTCCTTAGATGGAGATTTACCTACTCTTCTAGACCATAGTGTAATAGGGAATTCCCTATCATCTGGACAGCCCCTTGGATCTGAATGCTTTCCTTCGCAACTTCATGATGCTTGGAAAGGAAGTTCAGCTGCACATTCTAATTTGGAAACTAATTTTGTCTCTCTTCCTTAAGGATTTTCAAAAAATTCCTCTGTAATCAAAACTCCTGCTAAACATTCTGGGATTGGAGGCTTTTCAATGTCATATAATCAAAATTCCATCATGCCTAACATTAACAAGGTTTCACATCCTGGATTTGTTCATGATTCAACTTTTCAGGAAGTAGATTTTTGTGCTAATGATGTCAGCACTCATGTTGCTACTACTTCCACATAGCAGAGGTATGTATGTGCTCAGCCTCCCTTTGGGACTGGTCAATTTACAACATCCATCAAGCACTAGAAAAGAGAGTCTTATACCAAAAGTAATTACAATTCCAGTTTTTCCTTCTCAAAATTAGTCAGGAGGACATATTGGGTCAGTGTCGTTTGCATTATTTTCAAAACAAAATGCTTTTTCCTTTTCTCAGACAGGTGGGCCTTTTACACCAGGCCTTCCAACTGTTAATCTACCTAGTAAGGATGTGTCTGGCCTTTCTTGTCTTAATAAACCTAACAAATATATACTGGGCTTTTCCACTGTTCATCAACCTCGTAAATATGTACATGAAATTTCTTCTACTAAACATATTTTAGGCCTTTCTGCTTTTAATCTAAAACAACCTAGTAAAGATGTGCCTGGGCTATCTGTTGCTGATCAAGTTAATCTTGACATATCAGTTCAACAAAACCAGTATGAACCTTTATGTGATGGTATTGACCATTCTGCTGGAGCTCAAGAATCTTTGAAAAAGGATGATAATACTGCTATAAATGAGGATGTGAAGGTAGTGTCCACCAGATAAAACTCCATTACCGCCAAATGTTAGTCCCAATAACAAGGATGGCCAGAGAAAACTTAGTAGTCCCTCCATAACTCAGGGCATAGTTGGAGACAACAAAAATAAAGACAGTGTTGATCTTTCTTTGAAAAGCGCTGAATCTCATGAAGCAATACAGACAGATGTGCGAGCTGGTATAGTTGTGGTAGTGAATGGAAGTCCTAGACGAGAAGGTAAAAGCTGTAGTCCAGGACACTTGTTAGAAGCAGTGACAGCTAATGCTGAAGACATTGCCACAAAAGCAGCAACAAAAATTTCCAATGACACTAGCACAGATCAAGCTCATCCACTTGATGAAAGTAAGAAGAGTAAAGAAATCAGAATTATGAAGCTTTCCAGATCAGTGCTCACAGAATTTGTAAAGGATGTTCTAAAACCTACATGGCAAGAAGATTAGATGAGTAAGGAGGATTTCAAAACAATTGTCAAAAAGGTTGTTGATAAGGTTGCGGGGTCATTACAAATCCATCAAATACCAAAGTCACAAGATAAAATCAACCAGTTTCTAGAAGCATCTCGGCAAAAGCTTACAAAGCTTGTTCAGGTTATATTCCTTGAAATATCCTTTTGGCACAAAAATTTAAGACTATCCATTTTGATTGGTAAATTTTTTTGCTGATTTGAAAAACAAATATTGGTTGAAATGTAGTGAGGAAAAGCGTTCTATCTGCAGGGTTATGTTGATAAGTATGTAAAGGGTTGAATAACTTGTATAAGCTATAAAGTCAAGATCATATGCTGCTTTGGTTTTGTGGTGAAACTTAGTTTTTGGGTTTCTAGAAGTTGGTATTACTTGACAGGAATATTTTGGCTTCTCCAATCATTCATTATGTGGGGCTCTATTTTTCCAACACGTTTTCAGATAAAAATGAGGCCATACTTGTACAGACATTTACTAGACCTCACATCTTATGTAAAAATTACATGGAGGATTCAAGGTGAATGTGTATTTTTGGTCATTAGTGGTGTTTCTTTTTGCCATTGAATTTATATTTAGATCCACTAAATTCATCATGATCTATATGAAATAACCTGCATGGATTAATGCATCAGTAACAATGAAGATTGTTGTCTGACCTTTTGTGGATATTGATGTTTTATCATTTATGTCTAAAAAATTTTCTGGTGCTACGGAGCTGAGCTGTTCTTTGGTAGTCTACGGAGCTGAGATGTACTTTGGTATTGTAGTTACTAATTAGTTTAACCAAATAAAGAGAATCATATTAACTTTCCATATGGTAAACAACAAGTGTCGGGTACCCTTAATTATGTGATTTCCTTCCTAAAAGTCATTTGTTGTGAATAACTAATTGGTTATACTCCATGCCGATCCATTTTTCAGTCCCTTTGAAATCAATCAAAATTCAATTTAAACTTCTCCGGAAATTTGTGTCTGAAATAACGTTTTAATGACCTTTCAAGAAGGAATGAAAAAAATTTCAAAAGCAGTTTCAGATCTAATATTAAAATAATCAATGATTTTTTGGGAAGGCCATTGTCCAGATCAATAGGAACTATATATGCTTAATGATTCTTCAAATTATGGGCAGAATGACATGTAGCTTTATCAGAGAAGCTGGAATTATTATTTACCCAGGGTTCAAATTTTCAAAGGGATACAAACAGTAAGATAATTTACAGAAAGTACTAGTCTTGTGACAGTTTCCATCTTTGCATCAGAAGTAAATATAGGCTATTCTCTTTACTTATCATTCTTAGTCTTTTTTGTCATGGAAATGAAGAACCATGTGATCATCTCCTGCTGCAATGCCCAGTTTTGAGTTTTTTAGATGGTGGAATTATTGATTAGGAATCAGATAGGTTCTTTTAATCACTCTCGAGACCTTACTAGTAATTGGTAGATAGGAGGAAATAAATATGAGATTTTAGTTCAAATGTGGGAATTTATCCCAAGTTTTATTTACTATAAATTTTGATTACTAAAGTGCTATGCGTAAACTATGATAGGACAACTCAAAGGACTCCTACACACCTCTATGTTAAGATCATAATTAGTGTTGAAGTATTCCCTTTGATTTCCCAATCCTATGATCCAAATAGATGATTTTCAAGTCGTCAAACTAATATTTATGCCCCATTTGATTGATTATTGAACCCATAAGAAGGATCCCTTGCCTTTGCCTTTGATCATTTCATAGTTGACCGCTTTTGGCTACATCTCCCCCCATTTGGGCCCATCAAAGATATCGTGCAAGAATCAAGCAATCATGAAGATGATCAAAGGGAAGAGTTAGATCCAGAAATTGAGGAATATAATGAAGCAGATGATGCGAATCAAAGTAATACCTCAAAAGCATAAAATAATGACGAACTAGAAGTTGAAGTAAACCTTGAACGTGAACTTGTAGCTGCTCTAGATGAGCTAAGTAATGAAAGAGAGAAGAACAAGATAATGATGGATTAGCTACAAAATTATCAAGAAAATAGTTTATTAATGGAAGATAAGCTAAGAAAAATTGAGACTATTATCAATCTGAAAATTCAAAAGGAAAAAATTTGTAATGATCAAGAGGCTGAAAATGTTTCTTTAAGGGAAGAGCTTGAAAAAATGAGTAGGGATTCTAGTAAAAAGGATGAAGAAATCTCAAAATTTAGAAAAGAAAATATATCTCTGAAAGGACAGCTACAAAAAGTTTGAGAGGAATGTCAAAAATCAAACAAATGACACATAGCCTTGAAGAGGAAAAGAAGATCATAGATGAACAAAAGCATCAGTTACTTGAAGCTGAAAGGACTATTGGTGGTTTGAAAAGTCAAGTGGGTGACAACAAGAGGACTAAATAAAATTTGACAACCAAGCTCCACGAAAAGAAAAACAAGATCAAAACCCTACATGAAACACTGAACAAGGAAAGCATCATCAGTTTAAAGTTTTTGAAAAGTACATTAGACTTGAATAATCTCTTAGGGAAGCAAAGAGATTCAAGTGACAAAAGAGGAATTGGGTTTGGACGTTATACTGATAAAGGAGAAGACTCCATGTCACATGGAAGATAAGATAAGAAGAAAATACATAATCCAAGATACAATGATGTTGGCATTTGAGAAAGAAGGAATGAGATGCAAGGATGGACCAAGCAGCAAAAGTGTACCAAACATGAAAGAAAAAGGACTTCATCTCAAAGACCTCCATCTCAAGGAAGATCAACTACTCAAAGGTATTCAAATATCTTTCATGGTTGTTGTTACACCTACAACAATTATGGTCACAAGGCTATCCACTGCAAATTTTATGATAGGTATACTCCAGCAAGAAACAGAGGTATGGGTTCCTTCAAGTTTCAATGTTATAATTGTCACGGTTTTGATCATATTGCAAACGATTATAAGAAACAAGGATTTACAAAAATATGGAGAAAGAAATCCGTTGATTCAATCAACATGAGACTCAGAGATCTTGTACATAACAATACAAAAGTATGGAAGCAAAGGTCAATGGAAAAACCTAGTACTGAAGTAATCCAAGATAACAAGAGTAAGGACAATGAGCTATACCATGAAGATCATGAAAGATCTTCCATCTTATTTTGATTGATTATTTTTTAAATGACTAATGGGAGATTCATATATAGATTTTCTCCTTGAGGAGATTCCCTTTGATTAAAATTGTATGCCTTTCAGATGTGATATTAAATGGATTTGGTGCAGTAGTGAATGCTTTAAAGTCAAACCATACTTTCTGCAGATTTGTAGTATCATCAATTGGAAGCTAAATAACTATAGTGCAAAGACAACAAGCTGCATATGTCTCTCTATCTTACAGCCTTGAACAAGTAAGATTATACATGCAGAGAGTCCTGTATGGTAGATTTTGAAGTAATTTCTCAACAAAACAATTCAGTAATCTCTTGAATTTTGAAGGGTTGATACCAACAACATGATTAAAATCAAACCAATAGAACCAACAGAATAGTTATGGATAAATGTAAATATCAGATGAAGAAGAAATCCATGGAAGTCACATGTAACTATTTTTTATAACTTGTGATCGGTCTATGAAAATACTTTGTGATGGTACCTATGAAAGATGGCAGCAAAATTTAGGAGGAAAATTCTTCAGGTAGAAGACTGTTATCAAGCCACAAAACAATCAAGGTTTATTCCACGTCTGAATACCTCCCTGTGCCTACTTGGTAGACTTGGTAGACTTAAACCACAAAAAAATCAAGGTTTATTCCACGTCTGATTCTATTCTGAGTTATAACCAATATGTCTATTCTCTATTTGTTCAAATGCAAGGACGACCGGACAAGATAAAACTAAGAATTAAAAGAAATAAATCACACTCCTAGAATACATGGGTAAATTCATAGAAAATATTAAATATATGAGAGAATATGTGTACATTCAATCTGACTCACAGACTCATTATACCAAGAAATGATAGTCTAACTTCTATAGACACAGAGACTGAAGTTTATTGTAAGAGACATCTTGCACTTCAGTTCTTATTAAATATGTTTAGTAAGAAAGGAAAAGATGAGAAATTTAATGGAGAAACAACCTACTTCCATTAGCTAGCAGATCCAATGAGAACCCTATTGAGGCATTTCCTACTATTAGTTTTCTTGACAGCTTCATCCCTCTTTTTCACTCCGATATTTCCTGTAATTCACAGCTAAGTTCAAGTAGGAAATGTTGGGAAATGAAAACAACGAATGCGAAGGTGACCAAATAAATTCATTCAAAGAAAGGTCAAGCCAATTTATATCTCATCTCTCTTCTTGTTCTGAATGACCCTAGGGATGATCCACTTAGATTACTCAATAGGGAATATGTGTCCTACCTTCAACATTCTATAAAGATCTAGTTAATCTATCTGGCCTCTTCTTGAGAGGCTTTCCATCAAGCTTCAACCAGATTTTCATTTGTCTTAGTGAGTATATATGATTTTCAGTTCTGAAAAGAATTAATTATATGAGATAAGATTATTTCGAAATAATTATTTCTATGAACAACATTTTGAAGTTTTCTCAAAACTTCTGTACAAATCCTTGATATGATCCAACCATTCCTTTTATGCATCAACATTAATCAATTTAAAACAAGTTGTGCTACTCTTTTATTTCACGTAATGACCCATTCTAGATAATTGAATTAACTACCCATTTCCCTTGGACATGGGCATTGCTTAGTTTTGAGATTGTAAGCATCTGCAGCCATTAAACCGCTTTACCTGAATTTGCAATTTGAACGAACTTTGAGTATGTAATTGTTATCTATAATGCCAATCGTTGCAGTAAACTTAGTTTAAGTTCAGCGATATCTTATAGCTCTTGGCATTCTCAAACAATTCGTAGAATGGCATTCATGGGTACAAGGGTATTAACAAATTCATCACTTAAATCGTTCTTCAAAAGACCCGAGAGATCAAAGTCACATAGAGGTAAAAGGATATATACATATATGTATATGTATGAAATATAAAGTGGCTACTCACCTTGAAGAAATATTGTTCTATAAATTCTGATAGTAGTTCTACTGAGGTCTCTGTTAGTTTTCATTGAATGGGGCCGCATGTTCGCACGATGTAAATTGAATAGGGCCAAGGTCCATATCCCCATTACATCTTCATGATTTTTTGTACTATTTTGAAGAAACCCTGTAAGTGGCCATGAAATATTTCAAATTTTCCATCGATGAAACTTCAAATGCATCACAAGGTCCTTCCATTACATGATCATAAGAACCACACACATTAATACTAGCAATTGAAAAACATCAGTCATATCTAACACAGCATACGGCCCAATTAGAATGATAATAAAATAGAGAAACCATATATTACCTGCAGGCTTATCAATTGTATTCAGTGTTCGATACATATGCATCCAGAGAAAGAAGAGTGCAATAGCCGATATCAGTACTGATCAGTAATAAATTTATATCTTCATGTTCTGCAAGATTACCTTACATCATAAAGGGTTTTTTCTTTACCTCCATAAAATGATTGAAAACGGTTGATTAGCGTTGATATATATCAAAAAAAATATGAATCAAATCTCCTCGTCCATTGAAAAGGTCAAAGCACATATTTCTTACACAGTAGATCAGAACTATCTACAGCTCAAAAAAGTGGAAGGGTGCCTATTTTCAATAAGCAAGAACTGCATTTTTCTTTTGTAGATACTATTTTTCTCAGCTAAAGACAAATCATATGTTAACAATTAGCAAAGACATTAGTCCCAATACTGGGGTCTGTGCAGGTTATGTGCAAGCGTTTGTCATTTCGCAGAGCTCCTTTTTTTTAACTCATATTTTTCACTGTGTTCATACTCTTTCTAAATCGATCATGGAATCGGTCTTGGAATCTTCAACGAAGCATAATCTAACAATATAATTACAGATATAAGCTTCTCCATACACTAAGATAATTTTATGAAGTTCATTGTATTAATGAGGAAGGAGGTCACTTCCAGGGTTTGGTTACTGTTGTGACAATCAGGATCAATACCCATGTCCAATTATGTGATATGTTTGCGCTTCTCATTTTTATACATTAGATTCTTTAAGCCCTAGAACTAATGCATCTGGAATCACAAGTTTGATAACCTTTTTCTCCTAGGTTAATAATTAAAGTAGGAAATAAGACATGAAGGATAATTGGTGAAATGACCCAAGATCGGGAACATGAAACATGAAATTGTTTTTTCTCAATACAAGTTTGACAACTTGTTTATTTTCCAGAATTGGGAACATGGGTCCAATACTAATGCCCTGCAAATCAATTTCTTGCAAGTTTGTCAAGATGCTCATATCTGGCAGATCCCTAGACAACTGATTTCTTGAAAGTTGTAACACAAATGCTTTGCAATGTACTCAGGGAGTTGGACGGAGTGCCACTTAACAAGTTGTTTTTGAATATCATAAAGGTTAGACTAGGGAGGGCACTTATCGATTCAGGAAGTGTGTCATTCAACATATTATTGTTCAATATTAAGGTCTAGAGATTTCTCTAGAGATAAAGCTTCTGTTAAAGGTTTCAATAGAAAAAAGTTTGAAGTACTATTTAGTATTATAAGAGAGAAAAATCGACCTAGTATCTTCGTTGATATAGAGGAGTCCAGAATCCCAGACACACCAGAAAGAGAAATTTAAGGTTTGAAAGCATGTAGAGGGTAGTTAAAAATGAATCTATTGAAAAAGATGCTGACAAAGTCTCGTTTGAAACAGAAAACGTATTATTCCCCTTCTCAGGAGAGCTCTTGTCACCAACAATTTTAAGTTCTATCTTGGCGTCTTCATAGCATACAATGATAATAACCGACATAAGAACCATTAGATTAAATATAATGCAACTTGGATTTTAAAGAAATATAGTCATTTGGACTAACGCAGATCTAAATCTAAGTTCAGCTAGATCAATGAATTAACCTAAAGATGGGGGGGCGCTTCCACTTTTTTTTCTGTACATTTTCCCTCGAACGCATTGGTATTGTTAATTCCAGTCATCTCATTCATCATAGCATAATTGCTAGAATCATTATGAAGATAAAGTTGTTGGTGATCATTGAGGACAGGGAGTTGTGGACACCATGACTGGCTTCTTTTACCATAGGATCCCTACCAAGCATTTATGGGACAAAAATCAACACACAGGCACTCAAATCCTAAGTTAGGAACATGGAAAACAAATGCCAAAAGAAGTGTAGGGAAGATAAGTATATACCTCTAATCGCTGCATCAAATCACTGCATAGAAATAGATGATGCCCTAATCATAATCCCTATGTATAAATGGTGTATGCTCTACTTAGGAACCCTTGCTTTTTAAAACCCAAAACATCAAAATCATATTTTCTGCTTGCGAAATTGTGTAATGTTGTGGCCTAATCAATGCAGCTATAGAATTATTTAGCTTGGTTTCTTTTGCATCATCTTCATATCCTGGCCCTGTCTCTACCAATATAACACCCACTTTCCATCCAATTTAGTTTATTTCTTGTTCCTTCTGGCTGCTTATTGTGTCTTTGTTTTAGAGGAGGAGGACGGAGAAGGAGCCATATATGGGTGAAAATGCTAAGTTGGGTAACACTTCCGTGAGAATCAGGTGCCTGAGCAACATAGCATAAGTTATTCATCCAAATAACTATATTTATTTGACCGAATAACATTTTTATTCGGCCGAATAATTGATCCTTTATTTAGCCAAATAATGTTTAGCGGTGAACCGTTTAAATTAACGGAGACATCGAAAAAAAAATTGTGTTTGGTTTTTCGGCCGAACAACCTTTGTTGTAAATAACAGTTCCCTAACGAAAAAGTATTATTCAGCTGAACAATTATTCAGCCGAATAATTGTTCGGCCGAATAACCTTTGAGACTTGAAACCTACACAGTTTTTCAAGTTACTCCATTTTCAGAAGGTAAAATGGATGTCTTACACTACAAATCGACTGTCGAACTTGATACCATTAGTTTTTTCATTGAATATACTTTCCGTAGGTATATATTTTCTTGTGTATAGGTGAGATCCGATATTTTTAATTTTTTTGTTTCTTAACATGTGTCGAGTTTTGTTTCATCTCTTTCAAAATGCGGTGAAATGAAAAATATATAACTTTAAAAATACACCACCAAAAAAATTGAAACAAATATGGTGTCGTTAATTGGAGTGTCTACTTCAAAATGGTATTCATAGATTTTTAATTTTTATAGTCAATTGAGAGAAAAGTGTCACAACCAAAAACATGTTGAAAGTCGACAAGGTTTCCCCATCGATCGAATTCAAAAAAATATTATAATAAGTATATAGATCCATTCGTTACAAACGTATAGTCATCCTCTAGTATATTTTGTTTAGATTGTCGTAGCATATTTTGTTTTTGCAAAACACATATTTAACAATGATTTTAGGGGCGCAACCAAACATGACTATTTTTTAGTCCTTTCATTTTATAAGGACACACTGTCAAACATTTGCCAAAATGACATATCAAAGCTCAATAAAAAAAATGAAAAGATTATGAATAGAAAGCTAACATAATTCTCTAAAAGTTTTGTTTTTACTTAAAAGTGAAATTCTAAACAAAAATATCACTTTTGTTCGCCCAAAGTTGAAAAACATGAAAAAATCAGATTTATTTTCTCATAAGACCCCCCAAAATAGACACCCATCTTCATGGATTCACCCATACCTCATCCTCCTATTTTAGCCTTTTTGGAGGTGGATAGTGAATGGGTTTCGCAAGCTTCAAGGAAAAAACATAATTAAAATTTGGGGGCAGTGGAGTTAAGATGGAAGATATAAATATAGATCAAAATAAAAGATATTAGATGGGGAATAGGGTAAGAAGAAAAAATAAAATGTAAATATAGATCAAAATAAAAGATATTAGATGGGGTATAGGGTAAGAAGAAAAAAGAAAAGGAAAGGGTATTCTTTCGTTAATATCAAAAAATTTGGTAGTGCATTTTTTCATTTCAAATAAAAAATGGAAATTTACAATTTAAATAATTAAATTTTATAATTTCATAAAATTTAAAATTACAAACAAACTTAGAGATCCATTTTCATTGAAACGCCTCCTTTCTACAATTTCAACGTTTAAAACTTGCACTCATAAATCCATTAAAAAAATTTACCCAATTTATAAAGAAAAATCACCAAAAACAAAGAACAAAATGCTCCCTCCAATGAAATTGTTTTCATCTTATCTCAGATGACTTTTCATTTCAAAGGTCGTCTCATATGTTTCAACCTAGAAAATGTAAAAATTGTGACAACAACTAATTCATGCCATTGATAGGGCCATTAACATTGGAGATTCACTTAACGTTAAAATGTCTTCCTTGGCTAATAAAGTAAACAATATGTAAAATAATATACAACACAGTTTCAACATTTGTATTTGTGACACATATTTATTATTTAATGTTCAACGCCATGATGAAAATTGTCATAATGAGTACCACTCTGTACTTCCTAGCGATGCAAATCTGATTCCTGCATTAATGCAGGGCTGTGACACATAAGGGGGTTTACAATTTACTAAATTCTAACACTGCAGATGGATTCAGAGACCCCCTAGAATCCATCTGCAGTGTTAGAATTTAGTAAATTGTACAAATTCATTGTCAAAATTGCAATTTTCCATTGTCGGAGTGACATAACTAAAAATGACCAAATTTTCCATTTTTAGTCTAGATATCACGTGACCAAATTTGGTCATTTATCTTGGTCTTTTTAGTTTAGTTTTTATCATGTCACCAAAAGTGGTCATTTATCTTGGTCTTTTTTAGTTAGCTCACTTAAATTTATCAATTTTGGTCATTTATCCCTTGAAAAAAACTTTGGTGACCAAAATTTTTGGTCTCATGGTCACTAATCTCTCATTTTACACTAGTGCAGTAAACATGGGAGGTTTTATATTTTTAAACTCTCCTGAAATCTCTTCATAAGGTTTATACTTCCTCTTTCTAGGACTACGGTCGCTTTCACTACTTTCACTTATGTATTTATACTTTCCTCTATGTGGCCTTACTTTAACTCCTAAAGAAGATTCACTATCAGAAAATTTTAATTTCTTACCCTTGTGTTTGTATGATACTGTTTCAGAATCAATTTCATACGCATTTCTTTCATATTTACGTTTGTTGTGTATTTTGTCTAGTAAAATCTGAGTTAGTTCTAGAATTCTTTCGTTATCTACTTTCACAGTTTGTAGTTCATCCTTTAACTCTTTCACTATTTGAAGTAACTCTGAGGGTTGATTATTTAATTCCACATAAATGTTGTCTGGATTATTGTTATGGGATCCATTTATATTTATGTACATAAATAGTTTTAAAACATGATGAGTATATTTTGTTTCCTGCTTGCATGCGAGTGAGCCAATCAAGCCTAGTATTTGGAAACTCACTCCAATGCCACATGTAACCTCTCCAAATTTCGTAAATTATATATATATATATACACACATTTATGAGGGTTAAGAGAACTCTTACAACCTTTAACCATTTTATATCTATTGAGAAATAAATGACTTACTATAATAATATACTCAAACGACAAAACTATGATGCGACTTATTGTTTTCACGATGCTACCTTAAATTGGCATGAGTCATGAGAGAAATGTTATAACTATTTTCCATTAGTTAATATTGTCATACTTATTGGTCATATTTTACCATTGATGTTATTTTTCTTTTCTATCTACTGAGAAGGTACGGGACTTACTTAGCTACTATGGCTAAAGCAATATTATGTAACTCCCTTGCAGGTATTTGAAGAAGCAGGGCCAACTACAACCTGGTTAAAATGCAAGGTTCTAAACTAAGGGTTTATAAAAAAATAGTACTAAGCAAGGGTAGAAGCACCAACAAGGAACATGAGGCTTGTTCTTATCATATGATATTGTAAGTATGAAATATAAATGTTATTTTATCGACGATGAACAAAGTTTGGCATGGAAACTAAACAATTTGATGTTTTTTCTTAGAATTAAATGTGGTAAGTATATGCCATGTGAAGGCTTAAATTTTACAGCTGGAAATCATGACACTCCTATCAAATAAACCCTAAGGTTTTTAGTGTTTCCTTGGTTTTCCTTTTGTTCTAATGTTGCATTTTGATTTGGTTATGCATCGATGGTGAAACTGAGAGGTAGAGAGCCAAGCTCTTGGCCTCGGCCTTTATCCCTCAGGTTCTCGATCTCACCCTCCCTCTCGGCTTTGAATCCTTTGCTTCAGTCTTATTGTATAAAGTTGGCTCATTGCCATTGGGTTCTCTTTCAGAGTAAGCCTATGTTGTTTTCTTGGTGGCTTTGGTTTGGCGTGCTGCCGACATTGGTATCAAGTTGTCATGGTGATGGATTCTTGGCCTTGGTAAGACTTGTCACCTTACTTTTTCATGTCTATGGCTTAAGGAAGAATTCTCCTAGCATGGACTTATCCTACGTTTACTTGTTGTTCTAGTACAAACCATGGTAATCTTCTTTGATTCTGCCTTTGGGCATTTTCTGATGTAAAAGGTTTACTACTATGATTGATATCTAGATTTCAAGGAGTGTTTGAATAGTCATTTATGACTCTCACTCTAAAATTGTAAATGTGTGGTTTCTTTTAATTTAAAACTCCCATAAGGATTCGTTGTATAATTATACAGTGTCTTTAGTTCTAAAGATTTATCAAAACTAAAGACTCTCAGTATTGGTTTTGTTTTGAATTTAACTTTGTAGTTTGTTTTAAATATTTTTAAGGCTTGGACAGTCGTTGAGTAATCATGGTTTAAGCAGTAGCTATGATTTGTAGTGTTTAAGGTCGAGAGGCCATTTCTCTATTTTTCTTCATTCATTTTAAAAAAATGTAGAGCAATGCTCCGTTAGGGTAAATAGTGGGATGTTACCCTTTCATGTCGTAAGGCATTTTTTTTATTAACATGGATGTAAAAAAATTCCATACTTTATAGAATTGATTTACTGTTGTGGGAATAATCGTTCCTATGGATAACAAACTCGGCTCAGATGAATTTTGGATTTTCATTAGAATAGAGTATTTGATTTTTTTGTTCTAGTCGAAGGGCTTCAACAGGTGCCGATCTGGAAGCTTAATCTAATATACCTATAGTAAGAGAATCATTTGGGCCATGAGGCCAAAGTATTGTTAACAATAACTATCCTATGACTGTAATAATAAATATTACAACCATTAGAGGAATAAACATCAGAAAACTGATTATAAAGTAACTGCAACTTTCCTTTTTACAGGACAGATAAAATATAGAACAGTTACCATTAAAACCTGTAGATGTTACACATACTTTTATAAGAAAAGTACAGATATAGAATTTAAATCATAGATAAATAAAAACAGTTAGAACCTGGATAATTTGCAAAAGGGGGACAACACCCAAAGGAGACCGTTCCACTTAACCGTCTCTTGAAGCAACCAAGATTACTTTATTAGGACCCTCAATCCTGATCACTCAACAACTAGGTTGAATACTGTTGGATAATAGCACACACAGAACTCTCTACCACTTACCACTCAATAGCATACTTATCTCAACAATTTCACTTTAGTTATCCCCTCATCGAATTCCTTTTGTGCCTGACTTTTCATTTTGCAACAGTCACAAGGTTCATTCACTTGGAAATAGAATGTAGTGATCATCTTGCTCAATTAGATTGTATTTATAATATTTCCTGGGTCTTTGGGTCAGTTTTGGAAATTAAATGAGCCACCTGCTCAGTTCCCCTTCTCAGGGAACATGACCACAATTTTAGGGATTTTGCTTCCTGCAATAGTTAGAAAGTGAAATACCACTGCTGCCACTTGTCATTCAGCCCTATACATCTTCTCATTCCTTTTAGTGGGTTAGTGAACACTCTTTCAATAGTATCATTTGGGTAGGAGTCTCTTCTATTTAATTATTTAAATAAATAAATATTCAATTACTGTCATCCTTGACCAACTTGATCATAAAAACTTTACAAATATTTTAACATAATGTTTTCTCAAATAAATAAAAATATTTATTTTTTCGGTTCTAGGTGGGTTCCACTATATCAAGATTATTCCTCTCTTTTACTCGATATCCTTGATCTCCAATCACCTGATCAACCAGCACACAACTTGGGTTTGCACTTTTATAAGATTTTACAAATCTTGATCCAACTGCCAAATGACTCACAACTGACAATTTATAGGCTATCTTTCTATTTCAATACATTCAGTTACATCTAAAATAGGATTTATCGACCCAAAAATAGAATCAAGCTTTATTACTAAAAGCAAGCTTTTAGTATAACTATCTTTTTCCAAAATTAGTCGAACTCGGCTTTTAGGTTGATTTATTCTTCTTCTGTCATGGTTCTTTTCATCGCATATTCTTCCATCACAACTCCTTATGTCACAACTCATGCTTATCTTGTTGTAACAACTCCAAAATTTCATAAGTAAAAAAAAAATTGTTATGGAAGGTTTAGATCAATAAAAGACCTAATCTAGTTTAACATATTATAAACCCTATAGAGTATTCATGTCTTCACAATAACTTATAGGTAAATATTATAAATCCTAATTTCTATTAACATTCCTATAAACAAAATTCTATAAAACTAATACTTAACAATTTTAAATATGTTACTCCATAAATGAATTCATATGGCACTTTACTAGAATACAATTCCTAAGATAAATTACTTGCTTCCAAAACTTGTTATGTGATACTCGACTTGTCATATGTTTCAGTTTTTGTGCTTATCCTATTTTACCATAAGGATGGATTTGTCATGTTTTTAATGCTTAGCACTCTGCTTACAACTCCTTTCTTGATGCTAGGGTTACAAGGATTGTGGGTCTTACTTAGCTTATTGGAAGTTAACGCAAAGTTTAAACTTGTATTGTTGTGGGTGTTTTCAAAAAAAAGGATTTGTCCCATCCCTTGCAAACCTAATAACTATGAACCTAAGGTGACAAAACAAATACCAAGGGAAAACAAAGAAATCAAGCCAAAACTATAGAGAGTGGGTGTCAACACAAATATTTACGTGGAGGTAGGTGAACTTTTAAAAGTGCCACGTGAAAGGGTTTCTTGGTGCTTTCCAGTTGTGGAAAGGGGTTAAAACCCTAATGGAAAATATAGGGGTTTATTCTATTGTGAAGTTCTTATGTGTCACGGGACTAGTGTGGAGAGACGAACGCTCTCATCCCTTCCAGCATTCGACCATGCGACCTCCCCTATAACATTGGGAATGACTACAATTCTTTTGATGTGCTTGTTCAAGGCAGGGTTACCAAAATCTTATAGAGTTCACGGAATCGACCTAATCCTTTGGAGATAAATCATCACTGAGGAAAAAACATTGTTCCTTTACACATTTCATTTTATTTTTAGTTTTATAGTAATTTATTTTATAAATTCGATAACAAAATTTTAACCACTGTTTGATATTTGAATGGCAGGGATAATCGTAGGTTACTAAACAATGAAGATTGGTGTGCAGATCTTGGGGTCTGGCGTTGACATAAGGTTCTGGTAAGACCTATGAGCCTCAAAACCTATGGTCATCGACGATCTATGGCTGGAACAGATTTTTGTCTTGAGTTTGGCTTTGTTTGGATTATAGGAGCCCTTCAGTTGAATGGTAAACACTCTTGTGTTTTTTCCTTTATGGCGTTATTGGTAAGGATTTAAACTGTTTCAAAAGCATGTGGGATATGTTAGGGTTTTATACGGTGTTAATATATTAAATTCCATTTATTACAGACCATGGAGTTTGTGGGAAGATGTAATGCGGTTTCTTGAGAATATTTATTGTAAACTTTAGCAGGGTTTATGGAAAACTATTACTTCTATTTTGTTTTAAATATTCAAATCTCTCTTGGTTCTACTCTATGTATGGTTTATCAATATTATTAAAACTATTTTTAACTTTCAGTATTGTTCTACTCTTTGCATTTGTTATTTTGTTTTTTTTTAATTTCGATATTACTCTGAAATTGATATATTGTTTAACATTGTCTGAAATGGATTTGGTGCTTGGTTACGTTTGCTGCATTGCTTTTGTTGAAAGAATTCCATTCTGATTTTAAAATAGTTACGGCCCATCTAGTTATAAAATATTTATGGCCCAATTGGTTATAAAATATAATTAGGGATTTTCTTCGTTGATGCTAAGTTCTAACTTAGGGGTTTTGATGTAGGTTTCAATTAATGTAAAATTACTTGGTAAGAAAATAGCCTCACGAGTCTCGAACCCTTGACATGTGCTAAAAGTTCTTATAAAGGGTTATTTGTTTGATTTTTTTAGTTATATTAAATCGTTATTTCATTATTGTGAAGTGTTAACCCTAACTTGTTTTTATGAAAACGATTAACCTTTATGTTGTAGATACTAGGTAAATATTAGAACAAAAATCCTTTCGGTTGTGTGAATTTTTATATTGAGTAAATTATTAAAACCCTAAGCCTTCCAATTGTATGAGAAGATGATGTTGAAAAATTACAAAAATATTAATCCTTTTGACTGTAAGAGATTTATAAACGGTAAAATTAATATTTATATGTATAATTTACTTTTATGAGTTTTCTTTACTTTAACTAACTAGGGAAAACCCTAACTATAAAAAGAAAAGACAGAAAAGTTATGCCAAGAAAGTTCATGATAGCTCAGTTTAACCTCTATGATAATTTTGTATGAATATATAAGAAAATAAAAGAATACAAAACATTTACTAAATTATGTACTACATTTAACAATTAGGTAAATCCATATATATATATATATATATATATATATATATATATATATCGGTTCTTAATAATATTATAAGATAGCCAACCATTTCTACCATTTCTACTAGGAAATTCGGTGTAAGCAATAGCACTCATTAACTAATAATTCACAGGAAATAAACGTTCCTACTTTATTTCGAAAATAATTAACAAATCTAGAAACTTTCATTATACATAAATCCTTCAAAAAAATAGAAAATGAATTAAAGATAATTAACTAGTAGCAAGCCCATGGGGGGCCAAGCAAGTGGTAAAGTGGAACTGTTGAAATTGGTTGTAAATGGAAGGTCTTGTGTTCAAATCCCCCCCTAAATTTAATTTTTTTCCATGGTTTGGGCCCTATACATACACCTAGGGGTATATTGGTAGTGGGATTGGATCCCTGGACCCCGTGTCACACGAGTACCAGCCCATCCCAGTTGTTGATTCCCCTAGTTACAAAAAAAAACAACCACTTGCAATATATAACCTATTAACTTTCAAAGTGGACAAATATCCAAAGAATATCATTCCTCCCAAACGTCTCCTGAAAGAAGCCAATATTACTTGCTTTAGGACCCTCGAGCCTGTTCACTGAACCACCAGGACGAAGATACTGTGTAGAAGCCTATTCAATACTCTTTTTAACTTATTAGTCACATTTTCACTCAACCCTCTAGCAATTCACTTTATCTTTCCCCTCATCAAATTTCCTCTTGTGTGCCTAACTTTTCAGTTTCCAGCAATCCAAAAGTTCTAATCTCTCGAGTGTAGTGAGCCTCCTTCTCATTCGATGGGTATATATATGCTTTCCTAGGTATTTGGGTCTGTTTTATAATTTAATGATCCACCTGCTCAGTTCCTCCTTTATTGGGAACATGGCCACAATTATAGGGAAGTTTCCTCCTATAACATCTAGAAAGTGAATGGTGTGTCATTTGTCATTTGTGTCTTCTACACCAGATCATTCCTCCTAGTGGGTCAGTGAACACTCTTCAACAGTCCCCTTTGTATAGGTGTCTCTTCTTTTAATTATTAAAAAATAAAATATTTAATTACAATCATCTTTGACTTTAAAACCTTACAATAAAACCTTACAATAACTTTTAAAGTAATGTCTTTTCACAAAATTAAATGTTTTTTTAGTTCTAGGTGGGTTACAAACACCCCCTCTTCAGTTCAACACCATCCTCAATGTTGATTAAATATCATCTGAGTATTCCTAGAACAAAATTGTATATTCTTCCCACATATGACTCTCCAATTCCTGGGTTGCTTCATCTGGACTAAGGTTCTTCCATTGCACCTTTAATTTTCCAATGGTGTGATTCCAAAGAAAAAATTTTCTTTTGTCAAGGATACAATCTGGTTCCACCTTAAAATCTCCTTCTGGTTCTACCTGGATAACATTCCAATCGATTACATGAGTAGCATCATGTACATACTTTTTCAATATAGAAATATGAAATATGTTATGTATTTTGAGATTAGGTGGAAAAGCTAATTGATAATCCATTGGTCCAACTCTTGACAATATCTCAAATGTTCCATAATACCTGGGTGCTAATTTAGCACAACTCCCCAACTTAAAAGAGCTTTTTCTCAGTTTTACATTGACAAAAACATGCTCACCTAATTGGAATTCTTTATGATTTCTTTTAAGGTCTGCATGACTCTTTTGTCTATCATGTGCAATTTTCAGATTGCTTTGTACATGTTTCAATGTTAGTTTCATTTATTTTAACAAGTCAAGTCCTATCATCAATTTGTCAATCGGATTACTCCATGAAATAGGAGTATTACATTTCCTACCATACAATATTTCTAAAGGACTAAGTTTAGCTTAAGCTTGATAATGATTCTTATAAGCAAACTCAACTAAGTGCAGATATTCTTCCCATTTCTTTTAATGATCCCTAACATATATCCTTAACATATCTTCTAAAACTTAATTTACTCTTTTTGTTTGTCCATTTGTTTACAGATGATAAGTGGTACTAAAATTTAATTCAGTGTCCAATCCTTTAAACACTGGACTTCTAGAAATTACCAGTAAACTTAGGGTCCCTATCAGAAATTATCATCTTAGGATTTTCATGCAAACAAAAAATTTCCTTCATAAAAATATCAGCAAAATTAGCAACCTTATAAGTAGTTTTAATAGGTATAAAATGAGCTGATTTGCTAAGTTTGTCTACCAATACCATCACAGAATCATTTTTGTTTTGATGTTTAGGAAGTCCTATTATGAAATCAAGATTGATAATTTCCCATTTCCAATCTGGAATTGGTAATGGTTGCAATAAACTTGATGGGTATCGATGCTCAGCTTTAGCCTGTTGGTAGTCTATACACCTAGCTATATATTCAGCCACTTCATTTTTCATATTGGGATAGAAATAATATTTTCTTAACATTGTTATCATCTTTTGGTAACGAGGATGTCCTAAGTAAGGAATCTTATGTACTTCATTTAAGATCAAAAATTTAATTTCTGGTACATTGGGTACATATAATCTGTTTTTATACAACACTAAAACTTTTTCATTCAAACTGAAATCTGTTTTTATATTTTCATATTCGTTTTATATAACTTTTTCTCTTAAATTTTGATAATATTTATGCATTTTGACTCAATCTTCAAACTTATCGTCCAATTCGGTTTTATAGCTGCTAACGAAGGCTATAAAATTCATATTTGTATTTGTGTTTAAGGCATCGACCACCATATTCTCCTTTCATTTTATATGTTTGATATCGAAATTGTATTAGTTAAGGAAAGCTAACCATCTTGCTTGCCTAGCATTTAGATTTTGTTGATCAAATAAGTATTTTAAACTTATGTTGTCAGACATTAATAAAAATCATCTATCGATTATATGATGGCGCCACATTTTCAGGGCATGTATTATGGAAGCCAACTCTAAATTGTAGGTTGCATAATTTTTTCATGTATTTTTAACTTTCTTGACTCATATGCTATTACATGACCTTCTTGCATTTACACTCCACCTATACCCTCATTGCATGCATCAGTGCATACAACAAAGTCTTTATTTGGATCTGTTATTTTTAAGATAGGCGCAGTGGTTAATAATTATTTTAACTTTTTAAAGATTTCTTCACATTTTAAATCCAATACAAATATTTTTCCCTTTTTCTTTAAGGATGTTATGGGATTTGTGATCTTCGATAATCCTTCTATGAATTTCCAATAATAACCTATAATCTCCATGAACGATCATACATCTGATACATCCTTAGGAACATGCCATTCCATTATTTCTCTTATCTTATCATGATCCACTGATATCCCTTCCTTGGATATGTAATATCCCAATTTTTACCCCTAGCGACATTAAAATTTTACATGATATAAATATCATTGGGCTGGTGCAAGCTAATGTTGGTCCCTTATGATGCATTCGTTACAATGGACTTCTGGAAAAATAGAAATCTGAACGTCAAAAATCAGTATTAGAGGTACCTACACAACTTTTTGGAATATGGCGTAAGAATATGAGACATGGAAAATCGAATTGCCTTCCGGAATATATAACTTTTATTTATGGAAACTAAGTATAAATTCCAAAACACAAGGTTCTTCTAAGGTTGGTATGTTATTTTTTTCCCAAAAAATAATGAATATGTTTGCGTTGGTCCACTCATTTGGTATACAAATGGTGGAATTTTGTGAAAAATGTTGATGTAATTATAACTTTGGAATGTATTCACTTGTATTCCTTATATATTGTAACCCGATGTTCATTCTGGGATGTATTGTAATGTACTTGAGTCATGTCATACCCCGATGTTTATTCTGGGAAGTTTCTATAATGAGAAAGTCATGTTAAGTCATTGTGGGTAACCCTCCTATTGGTCAAGGGTTAAAGTCCCCACAGTTGTGGGGCCCTCGGGTTATTAGACTATCCTAGTGAATTCGACCCTATGTGAGTCATTGTAAGTCAGGGCAATAGTCCCCACCATTGTGTTAAGGATAAACCTCCTTGTTGGTCGAAGGAGGCAAATTCCCCACTAGTTGTGGGGCACCGGGGTTATTAGACACTCCTAGAGATGTCGGCTCTAGTAAGTAATTGTTAAGTGAGGCCGACATGATGGAGTGAGTTCCAAGTGAACAGAAGAATATAAATAGAGAGTGAGTCTCTCTATTTAGAACACACACACTCACTCATTAGGGTGCATGAGTGAGAGAGGAGAACCTTTCTCAGTGAGAGAGAGAGAGACTACTGCTATCGGGAGATCATCTTACTGTTTTCAGGTTTTACCTTTGGTGTTGATTCTATCTCTAAGGAAGTTGCGAGGTTTTCTCCTTTATGGTTTCCCCGAGGAAAATTCTTTATGTCTCTTGTTTCTTGTGTTGTGCTTGTGTTTTATTGTTGTGCATGTTATTCTCTCAGTTAAAGATCCTAAGATCATAATGGTAGCTTATATGATAAAAATCTAACAAAAAATATTATATAGAGTTGTATATAACAGGTGTGTCTAGTGCAGTGTTTTTTTCCATATTTATTTATGTTATATGTTTTTTTTTAAATTAAGGAAGTCAGTGACGCCCTAAAATGACAAGGTCGAGCTTTGGTCCACGACATATTGGTCTTAACATAGTCAATGAACGATATTTTTTTTTAAGATGTAGGTCTTTGTGTCTTCTTGTGTGGGTTATTTTCCGTTTTCTAAATAGGCAAACCAATCAAAAGTTATAGCCGAAGCAAATAGCCTACCTTTTGTGTTAGATTGGTGTTGGTTCATTTAAAATTAAATAAAAAATAGAAAAAAATAATAGATTTAAATAAAAATTACATATTCAGAATCTACAAACAAAGTTACACAAGTGTGTGAATTTTCATTAGCAGTGGACAAGCATGGCATATGCAAAATCATGCACGAAATAGGAGAAGTGGTACAAAACATGTTTTATGTCATAAGACAGTCCAAACCACTTGGTTTGGCAACCCGAACCTAAAACCAAAGTAGCCAAGTCATCCACCACATAGGTTGGAAAAAAGATGCCCTCCAAAATTCTAAATTTAAATCACCCATGCACGTAATTTAAAATGTAACGCGCACAAAATAGAAGTGTGCTCGTGCTTCTAAGTGCGTGTGCATTAAACACGCGTGCGAGCATCTACTAAGTTAAAACTTTGTTTTGAACACGTGTGTGCGCATCTTTAAGTTGAAACTTTGTTTCGAGCATGCGTGTGCGCATCTGTTAAGTTAAAACTTTGTTTTGATT
>LPNX010950522.1:413365-453365 GCA_001517045.1 Pseudotsuga menziesii | reverse complement strand
GCTCGCTAATATTCTATGCACACCTAAGAGAACACTAGAAGGGAAGGTATGGCCTGAGGAACTGTGTAGCAATGAAGGGAATACGTCCTTGTGTTGGGCATGTAGGTATTGTGGAGGCCAAGATAGATATATCTTGTATAGGTGTCCATATCTCTTTGGTTGAGCTCACTAGCTTAGAAATTATGCCTTTCCACTGCCTTAGTATTCTAATAAACCCAACAGTGGATTGGCTTGGATGAACCTTGGTGTGTATTTGGCTATGTGTGAGCCTGTTGTTCCATTTTTCCTTGTGGAAATCATGCCCATCTCAAGGGTGGAATTTGTGTTGAGAGATTGATGAACACAACTAGCATATGGTTGGGTGGAACGTTGTAGCGACATAGCTAGTTGCAGGGAAACTCACTTTCACGATAAGTTCTCTTGTATTAACTCTGCAATGTATTTGTTTCATGAATTATTATGAATTTTTATGAATGTATTTGCTTCTGGTTTATCTTCATTTATTATACATCTGCATATGTATTTTATTTCCAATGCATTATTGATTATGTTCATGGGGCTAGATGCTTCACCAACAGTTGATTATGTTCGTTTACAACGCCACCAACAATTGCTTCTTCATGTATTGTATGCACATTGTTGAAATTCCTCTTTTTGTTTGGATAGCCCTTTGCATAATGAGGTCCCCAACACTCCCACCATTTTACAGGTTCTCTTTGTTCAGTATTTTTAACATAATTGTTAGGTAAATCTCTATTCTTTGTTGCTGTAAAATTTGGTTATGTATTACTTTTAAAGCTTGTCCCCTGGTACGTATTCTTAAAATAGTTTTGGGAATTATTTCCAAAATTTTTGTTGAACTTAAATCCTTTTATTCTTTGTTCAAAATTATTTGTTCTTTTACCCTTCAATTTAGGTATACCTTCTCTTTTACTTTTTCTTTGTTCATAACAGAAATTAGCCTTCCTCATTGGTTCCTCAAGGGTTTTTGGATTATCGTATTCAATTTTGTCCTTGAATATAAAAGGTAAACACCTCAGAAACCTCGGTATCTTAGGATTTTCATTGATGATATAAGGTACTTATCGTAATAAACTTAAAAATTTACTACTTAGTTCCTTCATAGACATTGACCCTAGCTTAAGATCGTAAACTTCCTTAGCCCTTTCTTCGTAATATTGTTCAGGCAAAAAAATTATTTTAAAGTATTTCTTAAAAGTCCTCCAAGTTACATACTTTTCTCTAACGTTTTTCACTCTTTTTGTATCCTACCACCATATATTAGCTTTCCTAGTTAAGTTATAAATAGTCATTCTAGCCTTCATCCTATCGGAGCAATTATAAATTTGAAAATATTTTTTCAGCTCAGACAGCCATGCCTCATATTCTTCTCCTTTTTCTACCTCACCATTAAACATTGGGGGTTTTATCTTCTTAAAATATCCTAAAATTTCTTCGTAAGGTTTATATTTTCTCTTTTTAGGACTGTTGTCGCTATCACTACTTTCACTAGAATATTTATGTTTCTCTTTGTGTGTCCTAACATTAATTCATGAAGAGAAATTACTTTCATTATCAGATAATTTTAACTTTTAACCATTACGTTTGTAGGATATAGTTCCAGATTCATATTCATGTATTTTTCTTTTATCCTTTCCTTCATTTTGTAATTTATCCAACAATATTTGATTTAATTCTTCCTATTCTCTTAGGATTCTTTCATTGTCTTCCTTAATATTCTGCAGTTCAACCTTTAAGCCTTTTACAATTTTAAGTAATTCAAATGGTTGATTATTTAGTTCCATGTATATATTATCTAGATTATTATGATGTGATCCATCTTCAGCAGATGCCTCTACTCCTTCCATTTCCTGCAAAATAAAAACTTATATTTTTGTACATAAACCATTTTTAAACATAAGTCGGTATTTTGTTTTCATGTTTTTGTAATGAGCATGTGAATTGAACCAATTTCACGCCTAGTGTTTGAAAACTCGCTCTGATACCACATGTAACAACTCCAAAATTTCATAAGTAAAAAAAATTGTTATGGAAGGTTGAGATCAATAAAAGACCTAATTTGGTTTCACATGTATTATAAACCCTACAAAGTATTCTTGGCTTCACAATAACTTATAGGTAGATATTATAAATCCTAACTTCTATTAACAATCCTATAACCAAAAATCTATAAAACTTATATGTAACAATTTTAAATATGGTACTCCATAAATGAATTCATATGGCACTTTACTAGAATATAGTTCCTAAGATAAATTACTTGCTTCCAAAATTTGTTATGTCATACTTGACTTTTCATATGTTTCAGTTCGTGTTTATCCTATTTTACCATAAGGATGGATTTGTCATGTTTTTAACACTTAGCACTCCACTTACAACTCCTTTCTCGATGATAGGGTTACAAGGATTGTGGGTCTTACTTAGATTATTGTAAGCTAACGCAAAGTTTAAACTTGTATTGTTGTGGGTGTTTTCAACAAAAAGGATTTGTCCCATCCCTTACAAACCTAATAACTATGAACCTAAGGTGACAAAACAAAGACCAAGGGAAAACAAAGAAATCAATCAAAAACTATAGAGAGTGGGTGTCAACACAAAGATTTACGTGGAGGTAGGTGAAATTTTAAAAGTTCCACGTGAAAGGGTTTCTTGCAGGTGCTTTCCTGCTGTGGAAAGGGGTTAAAACCCTAATGGAAAATCCAAGGATTTATTCTATTGTGAACTTCTTCTACATCATGGTACTAGTGGGGAGAGTCGAAATCTCTCGTCCCTTCCAACATTTGACCATGCGACCTCCCCTGCAACACTGGGAACGACTAATATGCTTTTGTTTCTCTTTGTCAAGGAAAGGTTACCAAAACCTTACATATTTCATGGTCTTGACCTAACCCTTCGCAGATAAATCGTCATTGAGATAAAAACATTGTTCCTTTACACATTTCATTTTCTTTTTAGTTTTACAGCAATTTATTTTATAAAGTCGATACCAAAATTTTAACCAATGTTTGATATTTGACTGGTAGTGATAATCGTAGGTTACTAAATGATGAAGCTTGGTGTGCAGAGCTTGGGGTCTGGTGTCGACATAAGGTTATGGTAATACTTGTGAGCCTTGAACCCTACATTCCTTGATGGTATATGGTTGGAACATATTTTTCTCTTGCGTTTGGATTCATTTGGATTATGTGAGCCCTTCAGTTGAATGGTAAACACTCTTGTGTTTTTCCTTTATGGCACTATTGGCAGGGATTTAAGCTGTTTCAAAATCCTGCGGTCTATGTTAAGGTTTTATATAGTGTCAATATATTAAAATCCCTTTGTTACAGACTATGGAGTATGTGGGAAGATGTAATGCGGTTACTTGAGAATATTTAATGTAAATTTTAGCAGGGTTTATGGGAAACTGTTACTACGATTTTGTTTTAAATCTTCAAAGCTCTCTTGTTGCTACTCTGTGTATGGTTTATTAATATTATTAAAACCGTTTTTAACTTTCAGTATTGTTCTACTCTTTGTATTTTTTATTTTGTTTTTTATTTTATTTTGATACTACTCTGAAATTGATATATTGTTTAACATTGTGTGAAATGTATTTGTTGGTTGGTTACAGTCCATCTAGTTATAAGTTATTTACCACCTAGCTGGTTATAAAATATAATTATGGATTTTCTTCGTTGATTCTAAGTTCTAACTTAGGGGTTTTACTATAGGTTTTAGTTAATGTAGAATTACTTGGTAAAAAAATAGCCTCACAGGTCTTGAACCCTTGACCTGTGCTAATAGTTCTTATAAAGGGTTATTTGTTTGATTTTTTTGAGTTATATTAAATCGTTATTTCATTATTGTGAAGTGTTAACCCTAACTCATTTTTCTGAAAACAATTAACATTTCTATTGTAGATACTGGGTAAATATTAGAACAAAAAGGCTTTCGGTTGTGCAATTTTTTATATTGAGTAAATTATTAAAACCTTAAGCCTTTTGATTGTATGAGAAGATGATGCTAAGTAATTATAGAAATATTAATCCTTTCGACTGTAAGAGATTTATATAAGGTAAAATTAATATTTATATGTATAATTTACTTTTATGAGTTTTCTTTACTCTAACTAACTAGGGAAAACTCTAACTATAAAAAGAAAAAATAGAAAATCCTGCCAAGAAAGATGATTATAGTTATGTTTAACCTCTATGATAATTTTGTATGAATATATAAGAAAATAAAGAATTCTAAACATTTACTAAATTGTGTACTACATTTAACAATTAGGTAAATCCATATATATATTATGATATTGGTTCTTAATAATATTATAAGATAGCCAACCATTTCTACTTGGAAATTTTGTGTAATAAGTAGCATTCATTAACTGATAATTCACAAGATATAAAATTTCCTACTTTATTTCGAAAACAATAAAGAATTATGGAAACTTTCATTATACATAAATCCTTCAGAAATAAACAAAAAATCAATTAAAGATAATAAACCAGTAGCAATATGGAACTTGTTAACTTTCAAAGTGGACAAATATCCAAAGAAGACCATTCCTCCCAACAGTCTCATGAAAGCATCCAATATTACTTGCTTTAGGACCCCCGAGCTTGTTCACTGAACCATCGAGATGAAGATATTGTGCAGAAGTCTATTCATTACTCTATGTAACTTAGTAGTCACATTTGCAATCAACCCTATAGCAATTCACTTTAGCTTTCCCCTCATCGAATTTCATCTTGTGTGCCTAAATTTTCAGTTTCTAGCAATCCACAAGTTCTAATCTCTAGAATTTAGTTATCCTTCTGCATGCCTCCTGCTCATTCGATGGGTATATATATATGCTTTCCTAGGTCTTTGGTTCAGTTTTGTAATTTAATGAGCCACCTGCCCAGTTCCTCCTTTCTTGGAAACATGACCACAGTTATAGGGAAGTTGGCTCCTACAACAGCTAGAAAGTGAATGTTGTTGCTTCCATTTGTCATTTTTTCCTTCTATGCCATATCATTCCTCCTAGTGGGTCAATGAACACTCTTCGACAATCCTCTTTGGATAGGTGTCTCTTCTTTTAATTATTAAAAAATAAAATATTCAATTATAGTCATCTTTTACCATCCTTGGTCGACAACATAAAACCTTACAATAACTTTTAAAGTAATGTCTTTTCACAAAATAAAATGTTTTTTTAGTTCTAGGTGTGTTACACTTGCAACCGGAATCTTTATTTTCCTGAACACTCCACCAGAAATTGCCAAAACTTGGGCTATGGTTATTTGGTCAAAAATAGGTCCAAGCCACTCATCCAAAATTACTCCTAGTAGTAATCCCATGTAGAAATAATATATCAATGCTATGGGCAATGATTCTAAGAAGAAGCACAGGAAATAGATCTTGCTTCTAAGAATTCTCACAAGCATACACAGGAAAAATAGAGAGAAGAAAAGAGACTGAATCACATGAATGAAGAGATGAATATTGGTGTGTATCCTTCCATTGAATAATGATCAATAATAGTGTACATAAATAGTACATCCCTCATAGGAAAATCGAATTGTATGGAAACAACTCATAAAGCTCAAAAAGGTTGACTTACCAAAAGATAGCAAATCCCCATAGGTGGCTAAAGCACTTCCCAAATCTATCAAGGACCTCATGAGTTGGAAAAAGCATGAGTGAGTTGTCAAGGATATAGAAAAAACATGTTAATATTAGAAAATGGAGAAAAACTAATGGAGGATGGGTTGGAAACAAAAGTTGTCAGTTTCCTAGTTGACTAGCTTTTATCTTATCCATAGAAAAGCAGGAAAAGCAGAAAAAGAAGAATAAAGCAGATTATGCTATAAAGTGTTGTATGCTAATTCTGGATGGTCAAAAGGTGGTCAAGATCAACCCAGAATTAGAAATAAATCATTCCTAGGATATAGATGGCATGTATTGACTTTAAGGTGCAAGTGGATGCCAACTAATTAAGCTAGTGGGTGAATAATTAATCAAATAATGATTAATTATTTTATCTTAAGTTATGAGTGGGTTTAATATATTCCAACAGCCCAAAATCGTTCCTTCTTATAAATGGAAACAAGTGGCCCATTTATTAGAAACTATGTGACCGTTGATCAAGAGATTCCCTTGTATGAGCATGAATCCTTTGTTGACTTCCATGTCTGCTTCAACATTATTTTGGAGCTTAATGTGGAAAAATTGGATCTTGGAGACATCATGATTGAGAGCCCGAATCCTTTTTTGAACTCTTCCCACAACTACGTCCTTTCCCGACAGAATATTCCTCTTCTTTTGGTTGACAATCCATGAATCGCCAAAAAATTTAAATTTTTGGTACTTGAGATGTACCATTGTTTCATTTACCTACATTATATACGCCCACTCTACTTGGTTGTTTGTTCTGCATCCCAAACCACAAGCATAGAAGTGGATTTTTTTCCTGGATCTATCAAGCACCAAGAGAAACCAAATTTATGGAAGTGTAAAAAATTCAAGTGAAAAAAAATTACACCTTAAGAATTTGGATCCCTCTTAGTGCTTAATAGATTACGATTTAAGATGGATCTATAGTAGTATACGTGTTATAAGGAATCGAATTCTTTGAGATGCAAAAAAATAAGTGTAAAATTTGAAAAAAGAATTGCAATTAGAATATTTGATATTTTTTCCAATTTTATTAATGCTACCTTTATAACATGTGGTTATAAATATATATAGTCATTATCTCTAAAGAAAAATATCAATAAAATTTAAACATTATTATTATTGCAGGTTCTCATAAGAAAAAATATATATTTTGATATTGTAATAAAAAATTAAAATATTTACATAAACTAATGTGTTGACATAAACATATACATACATTTAAAAAAAATCATACATAATTTATTAAAAATATTAATAAAACATACCATAGTCCAATGAAACAAAATTATATAAACCTAAAAAGTAACAATGGAACAACAAAGTCAATCTCATCCAAAGAAAATCAACTATAATGCATATTTTCCATAAATTCTTGTTTCAAGAACAAACCTTCCTACAAAGTAAGAATTTCTTTTGAGAATTGATATAATTTATTATTATTATTATATATTCCCTAAACATAATTCCGTGATATGTCTCAACCCAAATTAATTTAAATCAAAATATATTTATAAAGTTATTCTAAGAAAGATTTGTTTCCCTTTTTTCCGTAAACAATTCCTAAACCCAAATTAATTTAAATCACTCTCTTTTATAATTATTTAATTTAATTTTTTTATATTATATTTATATATATAGTTCCATGATATATCTAAACCCAAATTAATTTTAAATGAGTCTTTTTATAGTTATTTAATTTAATTTTTTTATATTATATTTGTATATATGAGAGGGAAAAAAAACTTATTCTAACAAAGATTTTGTTTTTAAACATAATTTCATGATATGTCTTAAATCCAAATTAATTTGAAATTTGAGAGAAAGGCTTAGAATTCTACCAAAAAGAAATATTATGCATTGTCTAAAAAGAGAATGGAACCTACCCCACAAGCTCTATGTAACAACTCCAAAATTCGTAAATAACAAAAAAAAATTAAATAATGGTTTAAGTGAAATTGTAAAGGATAAATAAATCCATACGATTTTTAAATTGTGTTAAGTATTTTATCCATTGAACATAAATGACTCTTTACGACAACATTACGATGCAACTTATCGCTATCACGACACTACTTTACTTGACGTTAATTTTATGAAAGAATGTCATCTTTATTTTTCGATAGTTACAATCGGTATACTTGCTAGTTAAGTTTTTAGGACACTTGTTAATTTTACTATGAGCTAGGAGGATGGGTTGTGGTCTAACTTAGCCTTGGAGCTAACGCATAAATTGTTTATTCAACTTCAGGTGCTCTAAGGAGGGTTCATGCCCTACTAGGGCCACTTCCAAGGGTCTAAACTTAAGCATACAAGGGAGGATCCTAGATTTACTTATAAAACAAATAATTCCAAGAAACTATGCATCTGCCTAACAAAATGTTATATCAAGCATAAAATGAATAAGTGATGGAAATAAAGGTGAATGATACAAAGTGTTAAACGACAAGTTTGAGACATTAGATTTTTAGGTTGGTTTTAACAAAAATCAACACAGTGGCATTTAAGATGCCACATGATGGCCCTACGACCTCCAACTGCAACGCAGGCATGTCAAGTCATAAATGCTAGGGGTTTAACTCATCTCGATTTTCACCTTGTTGTTGTATTGTTTTGGTTTTTGCACTATGCAAGGGTCGTAGCTCTTTGGCCTTTCGGTTCTCGATGTGGGCATATAGGGGTAGCAGGGTCCATCATCACTTTTTTTTCAAGTATTTCTTGTTTTTGGGGTAGCAGGGTCCATCAAAAGTATGCCAAGTGAGTGCTCGTTGGATGCAAAATTTAATTCCACATCCAATGAGCTCTCTCGATCAAAATTTGAGTAAAAACACGGGGAGATATGTCGAAAATACAAACAAAAAAATAGTTTTTTCTTTTCTTCCTCCAAAATTAATAAATATTATTTTATTAATTTTTTTAGGAGGCCCATTTTGAGGTGAAATTTCCTCTAATGTATCGATTGTTTAAGTAGATGACACTATGTTCATATATGAATTATCAATTCATTATTTGGGTTAAGTGATGAAGCTGTAATGCCTTTGCATTTGACTGTGAAAAGGAAAGTCGATTCTTTAGTTTTTAATTAGTTGTTTTCTTGTGGCCAAACCTACCCTTATGGGATTCGAACTCTTGTTCTATATTAGAATGATTTCAATACTGTGTGAATAAATTGATGATAGTTATACTTTGACTATGGCCTTTGTTTGTATGGATTTATAAAATAATTTAAACCCTTAATTTGGTTGAATAGCCTTCGGCACGCTTTGATCTCGCTACCTATGTAAACTATATACTAGTAATTTTGTGATATAATTATATAGTTACGGTATTCTTAACTTGTTTCTATAAACCCTAACTTAAATTAAACAAGTGATTAATCCATCTAGCTATACTAGAGTTATGGTTCATAAATTGGAGTAAGTATGTTGTCCATGATGTTAATATAGATATATATGTAGGTAAATATACTTCTGAATATCGATCACGTATTTCTAGATTTTAAGTTTCTTATTACTAAGATGAAGTTAGGAAACTATTGATTCTTGTTAAAGAGACCTTATGGTTGTTTTAATCGGTTCCTTTGTAAATTTCATTTAAGTCTACCCTAGTTATAACTTTAGGTTAAGACTTTCGGCTGAAAAAGGGCGATTCCTTTAACTCTGATTTTAGGGTTTCTTAAACTGACAGAGAGTTGGAAAGAAGAAATAATATTAGTCTACCTATGTGAACCTATTTATAACAAGTGATAAGTGATATCAAAAAGATAGGGTTTTGAACTCCTGTTAGTAGCTTAATAACTTGATTGAGAAATATATTAGTAGAACTAGATGTAATGAAATTGTTGCTAACTTAACACGGGTTATCATATTCTATGACTGTGATGAATGAAACTTAAATAAAAAAAAATTATATCGATCTTATAAGTTGTTTATAAAAGCATAGGTAATTATCTACAAATTTACTTTACAGAACAGTTACATTATTGCCATTAAACTCTAAGAAGACTAAGGCATGCTTTATAAACAATATAAATAATGATGATCTTTCTATCATGTTCTAATTTAAAACAATTACTAGATTATAAAATACATCAACATTCATAAAACTTCCAGATACATATATAGAATAAAATCACAGATAATAAACAAATCAGCTTAGAACCTGGATAATTGCAGAAGGGGAAAAACCACCCAAAGGAGACCGTTCCTCCCAACCGTCTCCTAAAAAGCAGCCAATATCACTTTCTTTAGGACCCCTAATCATGTTCACTAAACCACTAGGATGAATATTTTGTGTAACAACCCACATAGAATAATCTCTGCAACTTAGCACTCACTAGTAGACTTAACTCTCAGCAATTTCACTTTAGCTATCCCCTCACCAAATTTCCTTGGGTGCTTGACTTTTCAGTTTGCAGCAAGTCACAAGGATCTATCACTTTGAATATAATGTAATGAGCCTTCTGTTCAATTTGATGGTATTTATAATATTTCCTGGGTCTTTGGGTCAGTTTTGCAATTAAATGAGCCACCTGCTCAGATCCTCCTTTCAGAGAACATGACCACAATTTTAGGGATTTTGCTTCCTACAACAGCTAGAAAGTGAAATTTTGGTGCTGACACTTATCATTTAGCCTTCTACAGCTGCTCATTCCTCCTAGAGGGTCAGTGAACACTCTTTCAACAATCTCCTTTGGATAGGTATCTCTCCATTTAATTATTTAAATAAATAAATATTCAATTACAGACATCCTTGACCAACTTGGTCATAAAGACTTTACAATAACTTTTAGCATAATGTCTTCTCAAATAAATAAAAATGTTTATTTTTCAGTTCTAGGTGGGTTACACTCTAAGAGCGCTTTAGCAAGCTACATTAAAAAATCTTAGAGGCTTTGTGAAGTTAATAGTAAATTTTTGTAATACCCTTTTCTTTTTTTATTGACTTACATCCATCAATTAAAACCCATCTTATTTCTCGATAACTATAATTCCCACAGCATTCTACGCCTAGTATAGAGCTTGTAACGTCCCTAACCCTCTAACAGGTGAAGAGGGCGCTACTAAACACCAAACATAAACCTTCGGGCAACTAGCCCCATGAACATGAACATACATAAAATGCTGGAATAAAATTCTTAAAACATAAAACATAATAAGATGCATAATCCTTCATATACATAGTGGAAGCAAACATACATTCAATAAAGCATGCCACATGTTCATTATATTCATTAATCAGTAATATAAATGTAGAGACGAAATAGTCAAGAATACTTATCTTAAACAGGATTCATCCCGCAACCAGCTATGTCACTGCAACGTTCCACCCAGCCATAGGCCAGCGTGTTCATCAATCTCTCAGCAACACTGTCACCCCCAAGCTGGGCATGATTTCTCAAGGAATAAGGGTCAAAGCAGGCTTACACATAGCCAAGGTACACAAATCAATCAAGCCCACACAGTAAGGTTTATCAGGCCATCAAGGAGCTAGGAAAGGCTAAATGCTAAGTTGGTGGCCTCAATGGAGAGCTAAGGATGCCTACACCAAATTTAATCTGACTTTTAAGACATCCACACACCCGACACCAGGAATCAATCCTTTCTCTACTTCACAGTCCCTCGGGCCCTGACTTCCCTTTCCAATACTTTTCAAGGGTTGTGGAGAAGAAATCCAGCAGTATAACTCTGTCTAAGTGGATCCAAACACTAGTTTTCTCAAGCATACCCAGCCTCTAATCCTACTCTCAATAGTCCAAAGACCAACCACTGCATGTCGCAGTAAAACAAACAGTTCACAGCTCTATGAAGAAGGTAAAGATAACAGGGTGACAACCCCAAACAAAAAGGTGAAACACAGTTCAGGTCAAACAATTCTTTAGAGTTGTTCTTGGCCCTAGCGTGGCCAAAACAACTCAGCAACAATCCCAAAAGATGTTTGCAACCTCAACAACCAAGAAGCAACCCAAAACTAGGGGAAGACAATAGCCCCAAACTCACAATGAGAACGATGGCAACATTACACAGTCCCAAAACAGGGGAGAAGTCTAATTCTCAATCTTGGACAAAGGAAAAACATAAATGCAGACCACAATCGATAAGGAGAACAAGCATGAAATTACACACCGCAAATGGGGAGAAGAAAGATTCCCAGCATTGACAGGGAAATCATACACATAGTAGAATCGTGCCTCTTAGGCCACCTTCCAGATCGTTGCGTGAGATCACAATCCCCAACTCCTGTGTGAGGCAAACCATCCCATTTCCAGCGTGTGCGTGAGGATTCAGCAAAATGATGGGGAAATCATGAGGAGAGTGAACTGGATGACTCACTGTGGGAGGAAGAACAAAGCGATGAGGAAAAAACCTAAACAGACCACAGTCATCCCCAAAAGTGGGGAACCGCCCGATTGCCTGCATGAGGGTAACCATGGATATCTCCAGCATGCGCGTGAAGAGAACCCTCCCTTGTGGAAGAGTGGGGAGAATGGGAATCGAGTTTGTTCCCCTTCCCCAGCATGAGTGAGTGAGCCAGTTGGTGGAGTGTGCGTGGGGCAAGGACTGGAAGTCTTGTCACCCACCACTTCCCCGCCATCACTCCTCCCAACTAACAGACAACAGAATTTTTAAATGGGTGGCCGACACATGGAAAACTCCCAATGACCCCCCCATGGGTTGGACAACCCCCCCCCCTCCTTAACCTTAGGAATCATGCCCTTTTCATTTAACGTTGCATCGTCTCAGCTAGCTGTAGGTTTATTTTAATTGATGTGCATATTTACATGATGCCAAAACTATAATGTGTCGGATAGCACGATATACCATCGGCAATAATCCCTATTGCTGAAACATAACACAGTCGAATCGATGGTGGGGATTTTTCCTTTAGCTCCACACCACAATTTATTACAATATATACATCATGTACCTTTTAATGCAAACGGGGTCAAAACTAGGGCATTACAATCCCCTCCCCCTTGGAATAACACCGTCCTCAGTGTTCCAATACATGGGAATACATATACAATTTGCACATCCAAAATTTCAAAATTTTGCAAATCTGTCCCATGTTCAATTATTTACTTGAACTTTCAAGACCAAGCCCCTCAGCTTCCACAAGCTTCTCCTGCTGGTTCTCAGCTTTCGTCTCATCCCCAAGTCGAGGAACTTTGTGGTTGCTACCCTCTTTATGTTCCCTCATTGGGAAGTCCCGGCGTAAATGATCTCCTCCGCATTTCCAACATTTCGCTGGCTGCTTCATCTTTACGTACTCAATTTCCTATGAGTCTTCATGCCTGGACCGTTTCTTAATGGATCGCTTGGACGAATTTCCCATCATTGATCCACCTTCCTTGACTTTACGGATAGCTCCCATAAGTCTTTTTACCTCCTTTTGCAAACCAATAGAGTCTTGAAAAATCTGGTGGTTCATCTCATTCTGCCTTTTCTGTATCTTGAGCATCTCTCCAAGATTCTCTTGGGTCCTGGCAATCGTTTGAAGGATACTTCCAGCCAAGTCCAACAACTTTTGGTCTGCTGCCATGATCAATGTGCACCACTGGATTTCACATTTCTCACCTATGAAATGCATCATTGAAATTATGTTAGACCAAGCATAATATAGGCATTAAAATCAGTCAATTGATTGCCCAATTGGCATGACAGTCCAAGTCTCATCAAGGAGACTTTCATATTTTTCATGCCTTCCCAACAGGCACATGATCTCATTCATGTCCATTCTTGGGCAGGGAATTAACCATTCCAGCATTCACAATTTACTTTTAAGCAAATACACACATTCTATTTTCATTCATACATGCATTCAACAATATTTTGTTTTCACGATGCATAATTATATATAGATATATTCAAAAAGGAAAGAGAGAGCAGCAAGAGTTTTTCCCCTCTTTGTTTTGTTCCATCCTGGAATCCACACCACCGTTGTGGTGTTTCATGATCTCAGCCTCTTTCAGTTCACCGTGAATGCTGGACCAATCCCTCTTGGTCATGACACTTAGTGTCTCCAGTCTATTTCAGACCTCTCAACCATGGAGCCTCCCCACATGGTTGGTCCCAGCTGCTAGGACCTTCACAGTCTCACTAGCACCTTTTTCATTGCTACTCATTCTGAGCTCTTCAGGACAGTCACATGTCCCCATGCACCCCTAGGATGCTTTCGTAGTCCTCGCTTCCAGTGATACCTATATTCAAACATTGAATAGATTCACATGTTTAGTTTATTCCCATCGGTTTTTACCTCTTAAACAAGGGATTAAAACATCATAACCAAATCATATACACATGCATATTCATAAGCAATAATTGCAAAATAATCCAATACTTATCTGTATTGTGCATTTCCTCATTGGTCCATGGGATCTTGCTTCGCTTTGCAAGCCTTGGGATCGCCTATGGACTTGGATGTTAGGTCAGCACACAGGCTGCTTCACAACATCCTTTTATATATACATCAGGCACAATCAAGCCAACCTTCAGTTGGGTTTATCAGACTATCAACAAATCACCTGTACTTATGTCAACAACCAATCATTAGCCAATCCAACACAGTGGGTTTATCAGGCCATCAACAATAACACATGCACTTATATCAATAATAAACAACCATTTCCAGGTTTCATTTCCAGTAGTGAGCTCTAAGTCCACTACCCCATATCACACAAGAGACCACTCCCTTCTCTGAGTTGACAGTCCCTCAGGAATGTCTCCTTCTCTGTGCTCTTTAGAGAGACCGCTCCTTTCTCTGAGTTAACAGTCCCTCAGGAATGTCTCCTTCTCTGTGCTCTTTAGAGAGACCACTCCTTTCTCTGAGTTAATAGTCCCTCAGGAATGTCTCCTTCTCTGTGCTTTTTAGAGAGACCACTCCCTTCTCTGAGTTAACAGTCCCTCAGGAATGTCTACTTCTCTGTAGAAGGTAGGATGAGCTCAAGCCATTGTCCATTTAGTGTACAGTACCAGACTACATTTGTTTAGCCTGACAACACAAGCATATTCGTTAGCGTTATTACTTCTAAAATTGTAACCATATTTCACACCATTCACTATCAAGTATTGAGACACCAGGAGTGCGTCCACTCCCTAGGGTGTAATCAATATTGAAAAACCCTTCCATGATCCGACATCGGAAAAGTGTGCACCCTTTTTCGGTGTGTGCCATGTAGGCCCTATGCATACTCAAGCAATCTGCCATAATGGAAACAAAATCAAAACATGCTCTGCATATTGAATTTAACAATTTGACATGCATATTCTTAGCTAGGGTCATAGAACACTTATCCCTTTGCCGAGGCAGTATTCCTTCGTTAAGGAGGAATGGGGGCTCCCTTCTCTGAGTTGACAATCCCTCGTTTTTCCATCCCAACTCCTGTTTTCATTCCGTATCCACTCATGTCTTATCTACATAATCTATACCATCTCACTCATGTTTCTTACCAAACATGTAGTGCAGATGAGACATTTTCCAAATGTCCAATGAAGTTTCACTCGAAACCCATTTCCAAGATAAGGGGAAAACCTTCCCATGAAGTTTGGCTCCTGCAGGCCATCACACATGATCTTCCTACAGTGTGTACCCCTGGCACATTCATCAAATAGCCAAACAGTCAATCATTATCTGATAATACAATCCAAATTTGATTGTTCCATAACCAAGCAATGACATTAGCAATTAAATTCAATGAGAATTTGCAACTCTGTTTACTACAGAAATTGATTCGCTTGGCAATGAGGTGATCCTCATTTGTGGGCCTCTTGTAAGCAGCACCACTATGCCCATTATAATTTCATGCTTACTAGCATAACATGAATACCCACTTACAATGCGTCCTCCTGACACAATATTATGCAAGCCAATAGTGATTAGTAGTTGTCAGCAAATTCTCAAATCCAAAATTCACAAATTCAAATTTACAACTCATTATGCATACAAACTATTATCACAGCCATGAGACTCTTCTCATGAGGTTTGGCTCTTTCACATGGTAGATTTTGTCCTTTGTCGTGGTCTTACCCACTTTGCCATGCCCCAACAATCTACCTGAAACTTGAACCTCAGTCAGCCAAACACTTAGTAAGTCTTGAAGCATACAACTTTTTCATTGCTGCAACAAGCACTAAAGCATTTTCATAATTTATAAAATTCAAATACTTCCAGCTGTTAATCACATCAATATTACCAAAACTCATTTACTTCACGCAATAATTGTCATATTAACATTTGCAAGGTATAGTTGCATCATTTATGCAATTTAAATGAATTGTTTAGATACTCCTTACTTCACAAGCGTATCATTATACCACCTTTCCCTTCCATAGAGCATTTCCGGCATCCAATTGATCATGACTACCCTCTTCATGCACTTACTATCCTGCATTCACATCAGCGCTTGAAATGGTTCCAGAATTGTCATCAATTCATCATTTCAGCCATTAGTTATTCATAATGACACATACACTATCTCTATGCATTCATGCATTGCATCACAACATCTACTCATACTTTTCATATGCATCTATTCAATGCTTAACCACAAGATTTATGAAACCTTTTAATGCATATCCACTCAATGCTACCTTGCATTGATTCTAGAATATGATGCATTCAATCATACCATGCATGGCCTAACCATGACTACTTCATATAGGATGCATTGCTATAATCAAGACCATCAGTACTTACTTTCTTTGGGCTACTAAGGCTCATAACGGCACATAATACAGGCATGACACATTTCTATATGAATGCAGTATAAAATTCAAATACCCACATGGTATGAGACCTCTTTCTTTTACCACTCCATGCAATTGTCATAATTAAACTCTTACCTTCATGGGTCCTACTTACACCCTTAACATTACCAGTTTGGTTGGTCCTTTGCAGGAGTTTGCAGAATTTGCTCACCAACTTTTGATTCTGGACTTGTTGCCTTATCCCTTTCTCCATAGGGTTGCTAGACACATTCGTCAGCATCAGCAACATATTCAGCCATGTCCATGTTGTCATTGGTTTTTCCACTAATGCCAACATCAATGCAAAAACTACCATTAGTGGTTCATTATACATGTATAATTCTTACTAATCTTACCAACATGTAATATCCTATGCATGCAAGGCATATCTTCATACATTTCATGAATGAACTTATAAATGTAATTATAATTAGCAAGACAGGGTTTAAGAAAATTTCTCTTTTCAAGTCCCTCATCCCTGCATGGAACTCCTTTTCCACACAACAGTTGGTTTGACTTCATGGTCTTGCTACCTCTAGGCATGCAATTCCTGGATTTGTCCATTTTGACAACAACACATTTCTCTTTCAAGCAATCACTAGCACTTTGCTGCTCCACACTCAAATTCTGGTGACTCTCCCTTGTTCCTTGCTAGAGAATCTTTCCAATGCCTATCCACATGCTTCGTTCTGACCTCAGGTGTGAAGACCACATCATTTCAAAAATGATGGCAAGACACACCACTGAATTTTGGTCAAAAATACTAACTCCAGTCACCTAGGGTTTTCTTCCTTTTCAGTACTGAAACTGCTGAAAATCAAATGAGAAATTCTTCACTGAACACCAGCTAAGATTCGCTGGAACTTTAATTGGAAAAACCCAAAATTCTCCTTTGTCAAAATCAGGTCTCATCCCAACTAATTTTCCAACGTTTCAACGATCAAAACGTCTAGCTCGTCAGTGGTCTGTTTGCTTATTTCTTTTCAGCGTTTCAGCAAGCAAAATGACTAAACTTCCAATCTGCATCGACGAGAAAACTAACTGTTCATCAGGTGCATAGTCCCTTGAGCAGCCGCAACAGCAGAAAGTGATCTTTCTACAGTTTCCACAGGCAAACAAACTAGGCTTCCAATCTACATCGGCGAGTTGCTCGTCTATTTCCTTTCGCTGTATCGGGCCTGTAGTGGTCTATTATCCCAAGTCTTATCAGCAACCCATTTGTTTAATTTCATTTTCCATATCGGGTCCTTAGTCATCTATCGTTTCGAATTTCATCGGCAATAGCATAGTCCCTTCAACGTCCACAACGGCGGTTCCACACGCATTAACTCTTTCGAGCAGCGTATTTAATCGTTTTCGATCGATGATCAGATCCGTTGTTTCATCGGATGGGTTGGTATCGATGGATTAAACACCCATACTTCTGCAGTGTTGGCACTCCCGAGCACTAAACACCACCGTAGTTATCGGAACCATAATTCACTAACACCTCGGCATCAGCGATTGGAAGACTAATGCATCAGCGGAATAGTTGACTAAGCAGCCGCAACTACAGTTCACCTTCATTGAACCTTTTCTGATCGATGATCCAATCCACTAACATTTCCCAATGGCCAATGATCTCGTGCCTTAGAGAAAATTATGAATTTTCTTCCTGCCTTTCCTTCCACCGCATCGGCTCTTCCATCTGATATTCATCGGCGATGACAACGACTATTCTCCTCCGATCGGCGACACAACCATCATGGCATCAATAAGCGGAACCTGTATACATCGGAGGATTAGTGCACTAGGCTTCCGCAATGGTGGTGCTTGAACCACTAATTCCTTCTGATGTTCATCAATGACCTGTAAAACTAACATTTCCCGATGGCCGATGAGGTCAACACTTAGAAAAAATTCGGAAATTTTCTCCTCCATCTTCCGCCGCATCGGTCGTCGGATCAACTATCCGTCGGGTGGGTAGTGTCTTAGGATGCCACAATGGTGGGTGCGCAATCAGCTAAATGTTTCTGATGTAGTTCATCAATAGTTCCCTCGTCTAACCATCGGCGATGGAAACAACTATCTTCCATCGATCGTCGATGGTCGGAGTTAGAAAAAAATTTCAAAAATCTTTCTCTTTACCTTCTTCCGCCACTTCATCAGCTCGACCATTTCCTGTCTATCGTCGATCAAATCAACTATTATTTTTCAATCGGTGAACTGAAGCACATTAGCATTGGCATTCAAAACTTTTCCTCGTCGGAAGACTGGTGCTCTAGGCTTCCGCAACGACAGGCGCATGAACCACTAACGTCTTCCGATGGCTGATGATTTCGTTACTTAGAGAAAATTTTCAAAAATTTCCCACTTTGTCGGTGGCATCGATGGTAAAAGGCTCGATCCGTCAGAAGGATAGTCCTCTAGCCATCTATAATGGCGGCGTTCAATCAGCTAAGCATCAGCGACGTGATCAACTAATCGTCGTCGATTCATCCAACTAATTTTGCTATTGGGTTATGCATCAGAGATCCATCTGTCTAAGTTTTTCGATGTGCCGACAGAAAAACACTTAGAAAACTTTCTGAAACCAAGGTTTTTTGTCTCTCGTCGGGTGACCTTTAGACTAGGTGAGCCACTACATTAGAAGAGCTTCACACTTAGTCTCCCGATGGGCCGATAGTTCCAGCACTTAGGCAGTTTTTTTTTTGTGAAAGTTCTCTAATCTTTGCTGGGTAGAAGGTGACCTTATTCTGCTATCTGATATTTCATGGCCCATTTAGGCCCATGTTTTAACCAGAGCTCTAATACCATACTGTAACATCCCTGACCCTCTGACCGGCGAAGAGGACGCTACTAAACACCAAACATAAACCTTCGGGCAACTAGCCCCATGAACATGAACATACATAAAATGATGGAATAAAATTCTTAAAACATAAAACATACTAAGATGCATAATCCTTCATATACATAGCGGAAGCAAACATACATTCAATCAAGCATGCCACATGTTCATTATATTCATTAATCAGTAATATAAATGTAGAGATGAAATAGTCAAGAATACTTATCTGAAATAGGATTTGTCCCGCAAACAGCTACATCACTGCAACATTCCACCCAACCATAGGCCAGTGTGCTCATCAATCTCTCAGCAACACTGCCACCCCTGAGCTGGGCATGATTCCTCAAGGAATAAGGATCAAAGTAGGCTTACACATAGCCAAGGTACACAAATCAACCAAGCCCACACAGTAGGGTTTATCAGGCCGTCAAGGAGCTAGGAAAGGCTAAATGCTAAGCTGGTGGCCTCGATGGAGAGCTAAGGACACCTACACCAAATTTAACCTAAATTTTAAGACATCCACACACCCAACACTAGGAATCAGTCCTTTCTCTACTTCATAGTCCCTTAGGCCCTGACTTCCTTTTCAAATACTCTTCAAGGGTTGTGGAGAAGAAAGCTAGCAGCCTAAATCTATCTGAGTGGCTCCAAACACCAGTTTTCTCAAGCATACCCAGCCTCTAATCCTACTCTCAACAATCCAAATACCAACCACTGCATGCCGTAGTAAAACAAACAGTTCACAGCTCTGTGAAGAAGGTAAATATAACAAGGTGACAACCCTAAACAAAAAGGTGAAACATGGTTCAGGTCAAACAATGCTTTAGAGTTGTTCTTGGCCCTAGCATGGACAAAACAACTCAGTAACAATCCCAAAATATGTTTGCAAACTCAGCAACCAAGAAGCAACCCAAAACCAAGGGAAGACAACAGCCCCAAACTCACAATGAGAACGATGGAAACATTACACAGTCCCAAAATAGGGGAGAATTCTGATTCTCAATCTTGGACAAAGGAAAAACATAAACGCAAACCACAATCAATAAGGAGAACAAGCATGAACTTACACACCACAGATGGGGAGAAGACAAATTCCCAGCATTGACAAGGAAAGCATACACATAGCAGAATCATGCCTCTTAGGCCACCTTCCAGCTTGTCACGTGAGATCACAGTCCCCAACTCCTGCATGAGGGAAACCATCCCATTTCTAGCTTGTGCATGAGGATTCAGAAAAACGATGGGGAAATCGTGAGGAGAGTGAACGGGATGACTCACTATGGGAGGAAGAACAAAGCGATGAGGAAAAACCTAAATAGACCATAGTCATCCCCAAAAGTGGGGAACCGCCTGACTGCCTACGTAAGGGTAACCACGGAGATCTCCTGCCTGCGCATGAAGAGAACCCTCCCTCGTGGAAGAGTGGGTAGAATGGGAATCGATTATGTTCCCCTGCCCCAGCGTGAGTGAGTGAGCCAGCTGGTGGAGTGTGCGTGGGGAAAGGACTGGCAGTGCTATCACCCACCACTTCCCCGCCATCACTCCTCCCAACTAACAAACAACAGAATTTTTAAATGGGTGGCCGACACATGGCAAACTCCTAGTGACCCCCCCATGGGTTGGACAACCCCCCCCCCCCTTAACCTTAGGAATCATGCCCTTTTCATTTAACGTTGCATCGTCGCAACTAGTTGTAGGTTTATTTTAATTGATGTGCATATTTACATGATGCCAAAACTATAATGTGTTGGATAGCATGATATACCATTGGCAACGATCCCTATTGCCGAAACATAACACAACCGAATCAATGGTGGGGCTTTTGCCTTTAGCTCCACACCACGATTTATTACAATATATACATCATGTACCTTTTAATGCAAACGGGATCAAAACTAGGGCATTATAGAGCTGACATGTGTCTTTTATTAAAAATAAAATGTTATAAAAAATAACTCAATATTTATATTATTATAATAAAAGGATATATCAATATTTTATATTATTATTATTATGTATTAAATTTTATTATTATTATGTATTAAATTTGCTTATAAAAACAAAAATTACAATTTATTTAATATTAAATTATAAAATTCAACATAAATTTATTTAATAATTATATTTATATATATCCAATTTAATACGCTATTACCATTTTTTTAATATGAAATTATAAAATTTAACAGAAATTTATTTAATAATTATATTTATATATATCCCATTTAACACACATCTTTTTAAATTATGCATTTATCTTTTTATTAATTTATTTAACTTATATGTATTAAAAAATTCACCCATGTTAGTCACTTTTAAGTTATTCAAATCCTATGTAATAATATTTTAAAAATTATAGATTTTTTTCATTGTGAATCTATCTAATCTAAGTTGTGCTCAGGTGCACGTTAAAAACAACAGTCGACTCAATGGGTCGAGTACTGTTATGGAGGAAACATATAAGAAGAACCAACAAAGCAGAAATACACTAGGTCGACAGGAAGTATGCGCACAGACAATATGCAAGAATTTGAACCAATTTATTACTTCTTCTCCATGAAAGATGGAGGAATCAAAATTTATTATGGGCCGGTGCAAGCTAATGATGGTCACTTATGACGTGTTCGTTGCAATGGACTTCTGGAAAAACAGAAATCTGAACATCAAAAAGCAATATTAGAGGTACCTACACAACTTTTTGGAATATGGCGTAAGAATATGAAACAATCGGATTACCTTCCGGAATATATAACTTTTATTTATTGAAACTAAGTATAAATCCAAAAAAACGAGGTTCTTCTAAAGTTGGTATGTTATTTTTTTCCCAAAAAACAATGAATATGTTTGCGTTGGTCCACTCGTTTGGTATGCAAATCGTGGAATTTTGTGAAAACAATTACATAGAGTTGTAGATAACAGGTGTGTCTAGTGCATCGTTATTTTTTCATATTTATTTATGTTATATAATTTTGTTTAATTAAGGAAGTCAGTGACACCCTAAAATGACAAGGTCGAGCGTTGGTCCATAGCATCTTGGTCTTAACATAGTTAATGAATGATATTTTTTTTTAGGATGTAGGTCTTTGTGTCTTCTTGTGCGGGTTCTTTTTTGTTTTCTAAATAGGTGAGCCAATCAAAAGTTATAGCTGAAGCAAATAGCCTACCTTTTGTGTTAGATTGACATTGGTACATTTAAAATTAAATAAAAAATAGTAAAAGATAATAGATTTAAATAAAAATTACATATCCAAAATCTACACACCGAGTTACACAAGTGTGTGAATTTTCATTAGTAGTGGACAAGCATGGAATATGCAAAATCATGCACGAAATAGGAGAAGTGGTACAAAACATGTTTTATGTCATAAGGCAGTCCAAACCACTTGGTTTGGCAACCCGAACCTAAAACCAAAGAATCCAAGTCATCCACCACGTAGGCTGGAAAAAAGGTGCCCTCCAAAATTCTAAATCTAAATCACGGATGCGCGTAGTTTAAAATCTAACGCGCACGCACTAGAAGTGCGATCGTGCTTCTAAGTGCGTACGCGTTAAACACACATGCGTGCATATGTTAAGTTAAAACTTTGTTTTGATTTTATTTTCAGGCATTTGCAATGGAATGATGATGAGGAGGAGGAGGAAGATGACAATGATGATGATGAGGATGATGACTATGATGATGATGAGGATGAGGATTATGATGATGATGATGATTATCACGATGACTATGACTATGATGACGATGATTATGATGATGATGATGATGAATATTATGATGATGAGGATGATGATGTTGATGATGACAATGATGATGATGATGATGAATAATGATGATGACGATGATGATAACTATGATGATGATGATGATGATGACGACGATGACGATGAGGATGATGATGATGATGATGATGATGATCACGAATAGTGTGACTATGATGACGATGATTATGATGATGATTACGATGATGAGGATGATGATGACTATGATGGTGATGATAATGATGATGATGATGATGACAATGATGGTGATGAGGATGATGACTATGATGATGAGGAGGAGGAGGAGGAGGAGGAGGAGGAGGATGACTATGATGATGATGATTAGGATGAGGATGATGATGAGGATGATGATGATGAGGATGATGACAATGATGATGATGACGATGATGATGATGATGAACAATGATGGTGATGATGATGATGAGGATGATGACTATGATGATGATGATGATGATGATGATGATGATGATGATGATGATGACGATGATGATGGTGATGATGATGATAATGATGAGGATGATCAGGATGATTATGCTGACAATGATGATGAGGAACAATGATGATGATGATGATGATGATGATGATAGGTTTAGTTAAAAAATTGCGCTGATTTTATTTTCAAGCATTTTCAATGGAATGACGATGATGACTGTTAACCCAAAAATCCCCCACACAGCTCTCAATGGCCTATGCCACCCAAGGACACCACCTCACAACACTCATTTCACTCCATAATACCTTCCATGACCTTCCATTTGACCCCCACACCTCCAAAAGAGCCCAAGGATGAAGAAAAGGGCTAAAAACCCCAAAAAAGAGCCCAAAATAGACCCCCAGGAGCTAAATCCCTCAAAAAGGGGTTAAAACCTTGAAAGGGGCTAAATTTAGGGCAGAAAGGGGGCTAAAGGCCCAAAAAAGGGGATAAATCCCTGACCAAGGGCTTAAAACCCTAAAATCCCTTGGAAAAACTATAAAAGGAGGGTGGGGGGTCACTCTCAAAACATTCCTCCCTTGCATACTGTTATGATGCCCAAGTGGATGCCTTGAGACCATTTGCCTCTCAAGCCACCCACACTGCCTCTCATCCATCTTCCCTTTGAGCCATAGCTCCCCCATTGCCAAGAGAGAGGTGCTTCTCCAAGCTAGGGCATGGTGGCCCATTTTCACCAAGAGGTATAATTTTTGTTTTATTTTGTTTATTTGAGTTTTTCTAACATCTAGTTGCTTGCAGGTTTATGGCCTAACATGTTCTTGCAGGTATCCATTGTTGTATGCAGGGTCTCGAATGTCTTTAACCCATAACCTTGTGTGTAGAGGGGTTCCATATTTGCTTTTATTTCTATCTAGTTTCATTCCCTCTTTTCTTTTCTGTATTTCCACATAGGAACCTAACCTTCCATCCTATAGATGGAAGGGATCCATTCCTACCCTGTAGCAAGGAGAAATCCCTGCTACAGAACTGGCGACTCCGCTGGGTCGATCCCACAGGATCCCTGGGCCAAACTTTTTATTCTCAAGTTTTTAAAATTTTTTCCCTAGTGTTTTAGAAATTTCATGTTAAATCCATCTTATATTCTTGTTTATTTAAGTTTCTAATTATTTATGAGCCTCCTCAAGGCCAATCCAATCCCATTTGGCCATTCATGGTTTCCAAATCACTCAACTATGCAAAACGGCCGAACCGAATTTCTAAAAATTCACCTGTGTTCAGGCTCGTTTTCTGCCCAAACAGTTGAGCCATTTGTGAATCTACCCATGGTTAAGGGTAAAGGGACCATTTCTGAAGTGGGTTTTCAACTATTTGAGGTAATTCCTCACGGTTTGATCAGAATCCAATTTGCAAAAACAGGACTTTTACAGGTGCGCGACCCATTTTTGGGCTTTTTAATTATAGTTTCTGTTTTTATTTTCTGCATTTTATTTCATGAACAATGTGTAAATGTTAATTAAATCATTATGGATTAATAAAATGAACCTAGTCTAACTAAAATCAACTTAAAATCAACGATCTTGCTGCCCCCTTCCTCCTCTACCTAGTCATCACCCTCCCGGTTATTCTGGGATACGACGAAGGGACAGCTCGTATAGATCTAGGCACTCCATGGAATTTTTCCAAAACCACTAAAACCAGGTGACTTGGAAGGTACAAGGGGTAGAGAAGGAGGGATTCTCATGGCGCTAAGCGTCCTCCCTACTTGACCAACCTAGCACTTGGGAGGTGACCTGAGGATCTACGGATGAGCTTAGTCCCATTGTGTTGAGAGCCCAGCACCTTCTCTTGGTTGAAGAAGAATACCACTGAGAGGTAGACACTTAGTTAGGCCAACAATTCAGGGTTAATCACCATATTTGCTTACAATTTTCTATTTACATTTTTGCAAACCAAATACCAGAACAAGCAAGCAAACCAACACACCATACCACATAATTAACCCAACTCAGTTAATGACATTGAGTGAGCCTTAAAAGTTACCAAATTTACACTAAATTCAACCAACTCTATAGTCTTTGAGGACATAAGTCCCTGACTGCTACAACTATGGGAATTACTTGGGATTTTTCCAGAAACTCATTGTGAGGAGTACCACAGGAACCCCAAAGTAGCTGGCCGCTGAGAGGAATTGCCAAGCGAAATGGGCATCGACCCCTTCCGATTGTGTAGAGTTACCCATGAGGAACAAGCCAAGAATTGTCTTCTATCAGTCTTGGTGGCTGAGAGACCACCTTCAACCAGTAGGAAGCCATTGAAACTGGGGTCCAAATTTCATACCCACTAGTTTCATACACACAATCCAACAAAATTGATCTTCCACGATCTTCCTCATGCCTAAGAGGTGAACCACCACTGTTTGGAACACTCAGTCGGCACCGTTGTAGTCGTTCTCGGTGATCTCCCACACCATCAGAGGGCCATACAACCTCTGATTCTGATTCAGACCCATATCAGTCTGAACCAAACCTCCACACCGCACCATCTAGCCCCATGGCTACTGCAAACCCAGATCCATTTTCCGGTCTAACTTTAGCAAGTGGACCCATGTCCACATCACAACCAGTCACCCACAATGTGGCAAGTGGCCCAAGCACAATCATGTAGACTGTCATTAGCCAATTTCCACCACCCATACTAACCAGCCAAGCTAGTCCAGTGGCCACACATAGGGGCAGTGGCCCCTCCACACACATTGTCCCACCTGCCATGCAGGGGGGCAATGCACCAACCACCCACATTGCCCCTACTACCATATAGGTGGGCAATGCCCCCGCCACCCACACCTTCCCACCCACAACACTTGGGGGCATTGGCCCATCCGCCATGGTGCCACCACAAGCACCCCCAGCTGTGCAGATGCATTATGCACCTGCAAACCCCACCCCCATTGCAGCCCCATCCCACATCAATTTGGGGTCAAATATGCCATTCATGGCTCATTTGAACTTGCCTGACTTGGTAAGATTGACGAATGAACCCATCCGTCACCAAGATTTTTGGCCACCCATGCCAACTAAACTGCCCTCAGAAATCCCAAAGTTTGAAGGCAAAGACGGGGAATGTCCCCAAAATCATATAATGACATTCCATCTATGGTGCTCGTCCAATAGCATCGTAGAAGACTCCATCAGACTAAGGTTGTTCCAACTCACCCTTATAGCTGCCATGGCCAAATGGTACATTAAGCTGCCACAAGCCAAGTACCTCGACTTCAACTCCCTAGCCTTCATGTTCCTGCAGTATTTCCAGCTCTCGGTCAGATATGACGAGGGGGTGGAGATCCTGCTATCCTTCCATCAAAACACCGCCACTCACATCACTGATCATATCCATGAGTGGCGGTGGCGTTGCAGCTTGTGAAAGATCCAACTTGATGACAGGATCTTCCTAGATTGGTTCCTCAAGACTTTGCTCCCGCCCATCGCAAAGGACGTCGCATCTGAACGTCCCCAATCCGAAGAAGAGGCCATATTGAAGGCCCAACAATTTGACCTCATCTATGCGCAGTCGGGATACTTGTATACCGTCATCCTAGATGATCCCCGTCCAAGTACCTCTTACCGCGACGCACCGGTGGCATCCCATGCAACGAATGGCATTATAGGGTTAGTCTCTCAACAACCACCACCTCGATCGACACCACCTGTCGTTGCACCACAACCAAGCAACACTGCTAATGTTGCTTACCAAAACCAAGCCTCAAACTATGCTAGAATGATGTCTCAGTCTGGAGTGACAACTTCCTATGCACAACCTGCGCCACCACAGCACGCTCAAGCTATGGCTTGGCCAGCACAGTATTATGTGGGGAAAATGCCCACATTCATGGCACCGCCACCCCCACAAATCTACTATGCACCACCAGTGCAACAAGTTCAAGCCCCCGCCCCCGCTCCACCCACTCCACCTGCCCCACCCGCTCCATTGGGACAAGTGTTTGCACAACAAAACCATCCCAACCAGCTTGCCCCCAACAATCAACAAGGGAAAGCTAGAAATAACCGGCCCCGCAACCAGGGCAACAACGAACCGCAAGGAGGCGCTCAACAACTGAATCCTCCCATCAATGCCGCAGCAAACTAGCTAGCCCTGAATCCCCCACGACAAAATGCACCAAGGCACAATGCCCCATTGCGCACAAACCAACCATGCACACTCTGTGAGGTCTATGGGAACTATACATTCGAGTGTCCCCTCATGGGCCGCGTGAAGCAGGCAATTCGAAATGAGGCCCAACAGGCTACCAATGCTACAAACCAAGCACAACCCAACCCGGCACCACAAGGACCTCCTCCCATGGTGCTTCAAAACCCACTACCAATCCAAGGATTGGTGACAACCGCTTCCCCCCCAAGCCAATCCCAACGCTCTAGGAGCACCGCCCACGGCCGAAACAGGTGTCCACCACCTGATGACCATGACCACTGAAGAGGTCAACTTATAAACTAGACAAAACTAGTATGGTACCACTACCGAACCCATCGACTCGATAGCAGCATCCATGTCTAAGACAACCAACCTACCTCTCCATTTACCCCATTCCCATGCCCCCCCATATGTAGAATCACCAATAGTGCCACAGCTAGAGCTGCAGTCAGCTATAGCGTAGTGGATGATTTGGCCCAAACGCCAACCGCCATGTTCGGTCTTGAGGTACTTAAAACATTCCCAACGCAGCGGAAAGCCCTACTAGCCGCTCTAGGGGCAGTAGACCCCTCTGATTCCAAGCTGATTACCTTTGACACAGAAAACGGAGAACCACGCATGCCCTCCACTATCGCCTTCCAAATATTGGTATCCATTCGGAACCTGGTTGTGCACCGATGCATAGTGGATGAGGGGGCATCCACGTGCGTCATGTCTACCTTGGTGTGGAAGAAGCTTGGATCACCAATTTTGCAACCATATTCCACGACTTTGCGGGATTATGATGGACACCCCACTAAATCCCAAGGAATCCTCCCTCATGTCCCCATCATGTTAGCCGGGAAGACAGTCATGATTGACATTGAGGTCATCAACGCTCAACTGGATTACAACCTCCTCCTTGGGAGGAGTTACATGTACGCCATGCGAGCAGTCAGGTCAACTGTCTTCTGCCTCATGATTTTCCCCCACGAAGGGAAGATTGTGACGGTTGACTAGCTCACCTACCATGATCTGCAAGGGTTAACAACACCTGCTAACGTTATCCCTACCATCACCACCATTGAGCCGCAAGGGACGACCGCACATGCTAATGTCATCCCCGTAACTAACACCATGGTTGAAAACACACTAGCTTCCCCACCATTGAATGTAGGCCCTGGGTTGTTTACCGATCCCACCATGATGGCTCCTTTCCCGTTGATGTCACCACCTCTAACACAAAAGCAAACTGCGGACTTGTGCATGGTCTCATCAAGCACCGCTGCACCCAAACAGCAACCGCAGCCGCAGCCCCAACCATAACCACAACGCCAATAGTAGCCGTAGAATCACCCACAGTAGTAGCATTATGCGCAGTCGCAACCACAACCTCACCCCCACATGCAACCAACTAGGATTTATGTGGGCTCATCTCTGGTCCATACAATTCCCTTCCTCTTCCCCCCACCTAGTGTCATGAGAAAGCCGGTCATGGCCACCTTGAGCCTACCCAACTTTACGTTGGGGATCCTGGTATGGTACCTAGATCCACCAGCTCAACCACCAATGCCCCAAGTTGTGCTAACTCCAGTGCAACCTATTGCAGTTGAGTCTCACCCCCCACCTAGTCCGCATAGACCAACTGCCGCACCCGCATATGCACCACCCCAACCCAAAAGGGCCAGGGGAAAGAACACCAAAGCCACCTCAGAACCATGACAAGTTCCACCTTGTGCAGTCTATGAACAACAGGTCCATCCAACTCAGGATTGCCCTGAAATCCCAGTGATCCGTGCGCATCTGGACGCCATGGACATGAACGAAAACATCCCCGTGGTTGAACTCCCAACCACACTAGTAGTAAATAACAAGGCATTGAGGACAAACCATGCTTACGCCCTTTGCAGCTTGTATGGGAATTAATCCCACCATTGCCAAGACCTCCCCAAATTTTGAATGGCTCTTGCTAACCTCCGTCACCATTCCCTTGAGTCTGAGATCACCTTGATCAAAGAAGTTCACCCCCCACCGCCTTCTTCAGACATCGTGTCCATTTACATGATGTCCAGTTCCCCTGACCAAATCATCCACATCTCCAATGACGGTTCATTAGACCTATCTCTCCGTTGCTTCAACAACGATGAGGAGATCCTTGAAGCTTTGATCGCCCCGGAATACCCATGGGATGACATGCACCATCGCTCGTTCTTCCTCCTGGAAGAGCGTTTGTCGCAGTCTGACCAGTTTTTCATGGAGACCAAAGATTTCATCCATGGGAAGGTTGACTGGTTCAAGAACCCAATCCTAGCACCTGATTCCTTCGAAGAAGGGAACATGGCGAACATTTCGCCAACCATTAAAATCGACATCTCAACCAACTCTGAGATTGCTGAAGAAATCATGCTGGGGGCATCTTGCTCCCCGAAAGAGGTCAATGCCTACACCGCTCTCTTCCAAGAATTCTGTGACATCTTCACCTGGTCATACACTAAAATGCCTGGCTTAGATCCATCCATCGTGGAACACCACATCGACACATGGCCTGATGTGGCACCCGTCTGCTAGAAGCAACGGCCCATCCATCCATCCAAAGTGGTTGCGGTGAAAGCCGAGATAGAGAAGCTACACATAGCCAGCTTCATTTATCCCATTGCATACACAACTTGGGTTTCTAATCATGTTCCCGTGAATAAAAAATAGGGTACCATTCGCGTTTGCACAAACTTTTGCAATCTCAATGGGGCATGTCCCAAAGACAAATTCCCCACACCGTCCATCGACCAAATCATCAACGCATGCGCTGGACATGAGGCCTTCTCCTTCATGGACAGTTTTTTCTGGATACAACCAGATCCAAATCCAAAAAGAAGACCGTTGCAAAATGGCATTCACAACTCCATGGGGCACCTTCTCCTACCGAGTCATGCCCTTTGGCCTCAAAAATGTTGGAGCCACCTTCCAGTGCGCCATGACGCACTGCTTCCATGATCTTGCTCACATCATGTTTGTGTGTTTCGACAACCTCATCACGCGGTCGCAAAGCCACACACAACACATAGATGACTTGCGACAAGTCTTAATGCGATGTCACCATTACAGGATCCGCTTGAACCCGTTCAAGTGTGTTTTCTGTGTCCCCACGGGCCATCTCCAAGGATTCATCGTGTCACACAAAGGAATGACCACTGATCCTGAGAAATTCCAAACAACTTTCCCCCTAACGTCACCCCTTTGAGTGACAACATTCTTAATTGTATTATAGTCTTTTCATTTTTTTTTTTACACATTTTTCCCCGATTGAGTCTTATGTATCGTTTCCTCTCATTGCTTCAGATGGAGCACACCTCAGATCAGTATATGGGATTCGTAGATGGAGCAAGCAGATGGTACCCGAACCTCGCCTCGGCTGCATGGGTAATCTACTCCCCATCGCACGAGTTGATCCACATCGACGGAATATGCGTGGGCACCGCAACCAAGAACTAGGCAAAATATGATGGTGTCAATGGCCTCTTAGCCGCCGCTTTACAATTAGGATGAGGATGATGATGATGATGATGACGACGACGATGGTGACGATGATGATGATGGCAATGAGGCTAATGATGACAACGATCATGATGAGGAACAATGATGATGATGATGATGATACGTTTAGTTGAAACTTTTCTTTGATTTTATTTTCAAGCATTTTCAATGGAATGATGATGATGACCATGACGATGATGATGAACAATGATGATGAGGAGGAGGAGGAGGATGATAATGATAATGATGAGGATGATGACTATGATGAGGATGATGAGGATGAGGATTAGGATGAGGATGATGATGGTGACAATGATGATGAACAATGATGGTGATGATGATGATGATGATGATGATGATAGGTTTAGTTGAAACTTTTCTTTGATTTTATTTTCAAGCATTTTCAATGGAATGGTGATGATGACCATGACTATGATGATGAGGATGATGACAATCGAATAACGATGATGATGAACAATGATGATGACGAGGAGGATGATGACAATGATGATTATCACGATGACTTTGACTATGATGATGATGATTATGATGGTTATGGTGATGATTACGATGATGAGGATGATGATGTTGATGATGATGATGATGATGATGACCATGACAATGATGATGAACATTGATGATGATGATGATGATGACGACGAGGATGATGATGATGCCGATGATGACTATGATGTTGATGATGATAATTATGATGATGATGATGATGATGATGATGATGATGACGATGATGACAACGATGATGGAATGCATTTTTGGCACTTTTTTTGATATTATGGAAAATATACTTCATATTGAATTAGTTATCCCTCGATTTCCTCATGTGATAAGTTCTCTCGGTTCATCTTGTGCTCTCTTTAGTCTTGTCTGATGTCCTATGGGGGTAAGATGTTGATTAGTTGAGCTTTTGTTCTTGAAGATAGTGAATTTATTATATAAACAATGCTGAACTTATAAAAGTATATCTCTTACTAATCTCATTTTTATATAAACATATCCATAAAGTATAGTATCTTTGTTGATATGATTTATTTTAAAAATATATATTTATTTATTTGTATCTATAATATTTAAGTTTTATTTAAGTCTCATAAAATGTGAAATTTAAATCTTTCTCTTTAACTTTTTAAAAATATGTTAATCTCTTTTTCTTTAAATTTTAAAAAATATTTGAATCTTAATTGATATTTCTTAGTTGATGCAGAATTTACCCGTAAAGCAATCAATATGAACAAGAAAGTAGGGTTTTTTCACAGCAAGGTTTCCCTTATAAAAATTAATATGACCCTTTGAGAAAGGGTGTTTTCAAAGTAATGGGGGTGATTTAAAAAATAGAGATCTAGATTCTCGGGATTGCTACCATTTTTCACAGGTTTTCTACAACTGTTCACATGTTTTCTGGTCATGAACCTTGCAATCTGGCTCACACTCAATCAACAATTGGACACTCTTTGATCTATTGGATAGAACATCACTCTTGGAATCTAACAAACATATATAGTGGTCTTGGAAGTTATTGGATACATTCAAACTACAAGTTTTCTTTGCAAGAAGAGATCATTTTGAATAGGTATGGTGAATTGTAAATAATTGTTTTCATTCACAAGATTTTAGATCATTTCATTGATTTATGTTTTATCATATGCCTACAACAATATCTCTCTCATAGACAACATTTAATTTCACAAGAAGAATTCCCAACTTCACATCTAAACAAGTCTCATATTCTCCATACAAGATGAAGTATGGAATGTTAATTAATCTACATTTGGACATGAATATATGTTGATTTCAAACAATGATGGCATCGATGAAGTTATCTCTTGAGACTCTTCAATTTAAAAAAAAAACCTTTGAAGTAATCATGGGAGAGGGTCCATATTGAATAGTTCACCAAGTTGTCAGTATTCTCTATACAAGATGAAGTATGCAATGTTGACCAATAATCATTTGCACATGAATATATTTTGATTTCCAACAAGGATGGAATAAATGAGGTTTTCTATTGAGACTCTTAAATTTGTATAAAAACCTTGGAAGCAATCATGGGTGAGGGTAAATATTGAATAGTTCACCAACTTTTCCATGCTCTCCTCTTCATGCTAGATTTATCATAACATGTCTTTGAACTTGACAGGGATGCCTCTACCTCAATGATTTCTCCTTTTTTCGAGGGATTTTCAACCTCCTCATTGTGTAATTAGTCAATTTGTTATCTTAATAGTTAAATTGTAAATTAATGAGTGCAATTTATTAAATTTATTCCCAAGACATCCAAACACCAACTTGTGTCTTCCCTCACAACTAATGTGGCATATTACATGTAATGTCATCTCATCCGAAGTGTTGGAAATGAAGAATATTTCACTCATCTTCGTGTGACTTCCAATAATTTTTTAACACAAAGGAAGACATAATTTTATAGATGTAATACCTGCAAACTTGACTCTCTTTACTTGTCTCAAATAGAGTATAGAAATGAAACTTTAGTTCGAACATAAAGAGAAACCTTTAATCGGTGTTTATGTATCAATGCCAATAATTACCATACTAACATATATGTAATTTAGTTAATTATGTTGGAATGCGTCATGTTTCTTGTATAATGGAACTAATACCTTATTTGTTTCTTCTTATGCAGGGGTAGACCTCATAGTTTTGATAAAGAAACTTTTGGAGATGGGAAACTCACATAACAGAGCAAGAAAAACTAAAAGGAATATGCCCATTGAAAAGGAAAATGAGGTAAGAGAAAAGGCCAGGTTGGAAATGGAGAGACTGAGACATGGTCCAGACATTTCCACTGATAATGTGATCGATCCTAAAAGATTTGATGACATAAAAACCTCTACTTTAGAACCATGGTTGAAGCAATTGCATCCAACGGACCCAACTCAAACTCCAAAATCAACACAGTCTCCAACCAGCAATCCATCAACAAGCCATGTTGAAGCCCTTGAAGACATAGGCATATTGAAGACATAGGCTTTGGACCTAGGAGCAATGATTAATTTACAATATCTCCAATAAGACCACAACCATGTCGAGCACACTCCCAATATGGACCGACATGTGAATGAAGCACCACAACAAAGAAGCCATGGGATTCGTAGTGCATGTCGACCTTCCCTACCTCGATTATATACTGCAAGAAAAACAACTCCTAGATGTATCCATGTGGATGAAATTTGTTTGTCAAGCCTTAAAGATAATTTTTCCAAATGCACTATCAATTGGCAATGTAACAAATTAATGAAGGAATATTTTGAATCCAAAGGCGATGCAAGTAAATGTCAATTATTACTATGTTTGTTGAAGTCAAATTGTTTAGTTGTTTTTAGGAGAATTCTAGGCATAAATATGGTTAGAAGTTCAGAGGCTAACAATCATATTGTTAGAAATATCCAATATGCTTTAAATGCAATTAGGAAGACATCTGATACTAAATATCTTTGTGTGGATCATCGTGTGTTATCAAAATCAGTTGTAAGCAAGTCCACACGGCAATGTCGCATGCTTTCACACACTTCTCACATACTTAAATTAAATAGAAAATTGTTAAGAACTACTATGTTATAAGAGAAAATATTCAAAATCCAGGTGGAAAATATTGTTGGGATTTTGTCGGCAGGTTTCCTCGTCAAGATATGAATCTAATTGATGTTGTTAAGGACTTAGCACAAAATTTATAGCATGATCATACTAGAACTTCATATAACCAAAGAGATGTGTTAAAGCTGAGAAAAGGTTCTACTAAACATGAACCTTGTGTCAAACACTTCCTTGACACAACACAAACTGAAATCTATGAGAGATTCAGGAATGAGCACACACAATTGAACCTGGGCCAAAGGTCCTTTGAGAAATGTAAACCATGGTACGTTCGTATATGCATTGATCGAAACACATGTTCTTGTAGATACCATGTATAATAGGAATATTTTTATGACACGTATAAACATATATTTTGTTATTTGCATACTAACCTTGAGCAGGGTTGCAATGAATATTTAATACCATCGAATGCATCGAGAGATTTTATCGTCCACATCATGTGTCCAAGGCATGAAGGACAAAAATACTATGGAAAATCATGTCTAGATGGGAATTGTTCCAGGTGCAGTGGGTTTTCTCTTTTCAACTGTTGCATTCATGGAAGCAATGAGCATCAATTTGGAAATATGAGCGTGGAGATGCAAAGCTTCAAGTATGTAACCTATCAATCAGATAGTGCGAAGGAAAGTAAAAAGATTGCATTGGTGAAGTCACAGGTGAAAATGATTATTGCATGTTTTTCCTCTTACATGTTCAGTTTCTACATATACATTCTTTAAAGGTCACATTCTAATACGACCCTTGTTTTCATGGCAACAGGTACAGGTATGTGATTTTTTTACGTAGTTCTACAAGAAAACGAATCAGTATGTTCAACATGTGCATGTAGCACGATGGCAGGATGAGCAGTATATAAAATGTAGGGACAACCTTTCCATTGGGACCATATTGTCAATTGTGGATTTTTGCATAAAACTACACCCTTCATCCACAAAATTAAATTCAAATTCAATACTACCATTTCAACCAAGTCAGCATCATGGTACATATTACGTATAGGCATGGCCCTGAGAGCAGCAATAACAACAGGATATTACAGAAGGAGACAAACATTTACATAAGTGATGACAGATGCCATGATCTGCACTATGTGTAACATTGTTTTTGAATTTTCTATGCTCAGATAAAGGATGGATATATACATATGGACTCGGCATTGGATATGGTCAGATGGTTCTGCAGCCCAGTTCAAAAATGCTCGAGTCTTCCAATGGATGACTATGTTACATAAGACATACAATGTGCCACGTATATGGAACTACTTTGAGACCGGGGACGAAAAAGATGAGCATGACGGGGTCGGTGCATGCATCAAGACTGCACTACAAAGTGAGGAGATGAGGTTTACCAGAAACCCCCATATCAAATATGCAGAATCCATAGTTCAATGGTGCTCTGCAACAATGTCAGACCGAACTAGAGTGCAACATACATCAACAATGGCAGGAAGGCCACTCAAGAATTTTTGGCATGTGGTTGACATAGATCGATATCATTCCTATAGTTACGGCACAGTACAAGGAACACGTGGATTTCATTTAGTTCGAAGCTCAAACAACCCCCTATTTGAAATATGGATGTGGAAACTTACTTACTTTTGCAGCCCTTATAGCAGTGGTGAATGGGATGAATGTGAATGCATGGATTGGGTTGACGATTGGGATCACGTGTCACTTGCAGTAGACCCACATGTATTCGTTGAAACAACCCACTTAGAGGAGGGTCAGTTAGCAATTTTGACAGACTACAACCATATCTCAGATCTTGTACAACCAGGACACATATATGCAATTGTTGCCCCGAAAGACAATGAATGGGGCATGTATTATTGGTTGGAACGATGCATTCGAGGTAAGAAAATCCTGAACGGATCATTGATTGATGATGAAGGAAATGAATTTCCTATTGCCTTGATGGTGGTTGAGGGTGAATATCTTACACAAGATGGGAAATCAAGAAGAACTAGTGGGCATGTATTCGTGGACTACAAACCAGATTCTGTGGTCTATCACTTCACAAACTTGATTGTTAGCACGAACATCCATATACAGACAATGTCAAACAAGAACTCAACCAAGGTATGTTACTTCTTTCCTCATTCAGAGAACAAGAGATTGATGGAGGAAATTAGCAACAGAGAGGATCCAGATGGCTATATTGAATGAGAATGGGTAATTGCGCGTACACTCCACATGGGAGAAACCCTACTTTGCATAATCTATCCTGGAGGCATGCCTCGATCATGCGGAGTCAGGGAGGAGGCCACCCTGACCATAGTCCCATGCCATGATCCCAACGGAACCGACGGTTTTTCCATTAGATCCCTGTTCAATGTTCTATGGTGAGTTGCAGTAGGCCTGCAAAAGCCATTCAGGGACGCCTAGGCCAATTCAAGGTCGGGGTCCAAAAAACAACCGAGTGGAGATTTCCAAATCTGTTGGCTCCTATAGGTTTGTTTGGGCATGGCCTCCATGGGAACACCACTCCCGGCTTCCCAGCATAGGGTTTTGCAGGGTCGGTGCACCGTTGTCAGGGTTGCATGGACCCCACTAGGGAGAAACCCTAGTTTTCAAAATATGGGCTGGAGGCATGCCCAATCCATGCAGATTCAGGTGGTAGGCCACCCTGGGAATAATCTCATGCCACGATCCCAAAGGAACTGATGGTTCATCCATCGAATCCTCAGTCAACGTTCTATGGCGAGTTGTAGTAGCCCTGCAAAAGTCATTCAGGGACGCCTAGCCAATTCAAGGTCGAGGTACAAAAACCAAACCGAGCGGAGATTTTCGATTTAGTTGGATCTTGCAGGTGTGTTTTGGAATGGCCTCCATGGGAAATCCACCCCCGGTTGCTCAACATAGGTTTTTGTAGGGCCAGTGCACCGTTTCCAGGGTTGCATGGACCCCATTTTCATGTGACTTTCAACTCGACATAACTCGACAACCGGAGGTCAGATCGACTAGTCGTTAACTCCGTTGGTCTCCTGGCATGCCATTACCTCTAGTGGGACCTATCCACCATGTTTTCATGGCCCAATGATTTCATTGTGCATTGGTTTCATAAAATAGGGTTTTGCTTAGTTTCCTTCAATGCAACTCTCGCATTGGTGGGTCAACTCTGCAAAACCCTCCACCGTACCAGTATTGGTAGTGTTCCCATATTAGCATTGGAGATACACACTTGTTGGAGCCAATGACATGCAATCTTGCTGCTCATTTTGGTTTTTCGCTCACGGAACGAGAGTCACCAAGTGTCCCTGAATGGCATTTTCATGCGAATTTCAACTCGACATAACTCGGCAACGGGAGGTCGGATTGACGAGCCATCGACTTCGTTGATCTCCTGGCATGCCATTACCTTTAGTGGGACCTCTCCACCATGTTTTCATGTCCTAGTGAGTTCATTATGCATCGGTTTTGTAAACTAGGGTTTTGCTCAGTTTCCTTCAATGCAACTCTCGCATTGGTTGGTCAACTCTACAAAACCCTCCATCGTGCCAGTATTGGTATTGTTCCCATATCAGCATTGGCCATACACACTTGTTGGAGCCAATGGCATGCAATATTGTTGCCCCGTTTTTTTTTCACTCACGGACCGAGAGTCACCAAGTGTCACTGAAGGACATTTTCATGCGACTTTCAACTCGACATAACTCGGCAACTAGAGGTCAGATCGACAAGCCGTCAACTCCATTGGTCTCCTGGAATGCCATTACCTCTAGTGGACCCTCTCCACCACATTTGCATGGCCTAGTAATTTCATTGTGCATCAGTTTTGTAAACTAGAGTTTTTCTCAGTTTCCTTCAATGCAACTCTCGCATTGGTGGGTCAACTCTGGAAAACCCTTGTCACATCCCCAACCCTCTACTCAGCGGAGAGAACGTGACTAAAATCTATCAACCCGGGAAATATAAGCCCCCATGAAAATAATATAATAATGCATTTTATATAAAACATATAAAAATAACATATGCATAATTAAATGTACATGATATATACAGTGAAATCAAATCATTCATTCAACACCTTCATGCATTCAACATGTTCATGATAATTTCATAATAATTCATAAGCAAATACAGTTGCAGAGCTCAAATAAACAATAATACTTATCTTTGAAATAATCTTGTCCCGCAACCAGCTATGTCGCTGCAACGTTCCACCCAACCATAGGCCAGTGTGCTCTTTAATCTCTCAGCAACACTGCCACCCCTAAGTTGGGCATGATTTCCCCCAAGGAATAAGGATCACTGACAGAATTCACCCATAGCCAAGGATACAATAACATTTCAGTTAAGCCAACACATTTGGGTTTATCAGACTTACACAGGAAGTGATTTACACTTAGCCAAATTCACATGAGACACAGACAAGCCAATAGATGGTTTTATCAAGCTACCAGCCAATCCATCCTGCCAGTTGGATTTATCAAGCTGCCAAGGAGGCAGAAAGGCTGACTGCTAAGCTAGTGAGCTCAATCCAGAGCTATGAACGCCCACACTAGATCTAGCCTGACTTCTAAACATTTACACACCCAATGCAAGGAAGCATACCCTTATCTGCTACACAGTCCCTCAGGCCATGCATTCCCTTCCAGTGTTATTCAGTGTATGCAAAAAAGAAAATCATCCCTCTAGATCGGTCTGTGAGGTGCCTTTACACACTAGGTTTATCAAGCAAGTCCAAACTCCATTTCCATTCCCAAAATCAGTTCAGATGCCAAACGAGGATGCACAAACAGTGATCTTAGTCCTAGGATTTATCAAAACGTAAGAAGAAGCCAAGTAATTACACATGCACACAGTAATTTACAAATTTTTGAACATTTTCGGTGCCAGACAGACTACTATAAAATTACCAAAAAGAAAACGTTTGCTGGTCTTTCAAAACAAAGACACAAAATTGGATTCAGGGAAATCGTGTTCAGAAAAACAAATAGCAGACAGGAGAAAACGTGAAAGGAAACAAATCCACACAGGAAAACCAAAAACGTCTAGGGCCCAGATCGCCAAACAGGAGAAAAATCATGAAGGGAAAACACAAAATCACAGAACAGGAGAGGAATTCCCCAGGGTTCAGATTCAGAGTGGTTTTTCTTGCTGCAGGAATGAAGATTGGGATCCAAAAACGTTTTTCCATTCCCAATCGTGAGGGGAAGGTGAAACTCCCATGCATGAGGGAAAGGTAGTTGTTTTTGGTTTT